>JAJMFD010000009.1:0-293614 GCA_030574535.1 Tortispora starmeri | reverse complement strand
ATAGCTGTGAAGATTGCGCCTGATTTGTCAGAAGGCGAGATTGAGTCCATAGCCGGAGTAATCAAGCAGTCTGAAGTTGATGCGGTGATAGTCGCCAACACTACTATATCTCGCCCGCCGAATCTACGATCTAGCTCGGACTTGACGGGTGAAGTGGGGGGTTTATCTGGTAAACCTGTTAAAGAACGAACATTGCGTGTATTGCGTACACTACGAAAAAATCTGGGTTCAGGTGTGACACTGATTGGATGTGGTGGAATCTCAAGCGGCAAAGATGCAGTGGAGTACGGACGAGCCGGCGCCACGTTTATCCAGTTGTATACATCGATGGTGTATGGGGGTAGCAGCATAGCCGTGAAGATTCGGGAAGAAATCAAGCAAGAGCTTGGTGGGGCGACATGGATGAGCATAGTAGGATCTGATGTGTAGGATCTGATGTAACATTAGACCTATAAAGCAATGATATCTTCTGGGTCGTAGGTGTCGTAGGCATCTTCATCGGAGTATTGCTGGGGAGGCACGATATGATGCTGTACCTCGAGCTCAGCTACTCGTTTGAGGGTTCGTTTATAAATGATATAGGCGGTGAGAATAGCCACACATATACTGACGACGATCGATATAATCCGAAGCGTGTGAGAAGTGTCTTCGGCGCCAATTTGTTCAAGCTGAGAGCCAACAAAAGTCTCGATCAAGAGTTTCGGAGAAGCCAAGGCGGTGGCCAAGGCAAAAGCGGGTAAAGAAACCGAGGGAACGGCAGCCATGGCAGCGTTAGACATTGAATATGGTAGAGGACATAATCGTATTAGCCATAACAGGATTAAGCCATCGTACTCTAAAGTTCGACTGAACGCCTCAAATTTGCGATTAGACTGCATCATGCGGCGGGCTTGATCTATTAGCAGGTACCTGAACAGAGCAAAGGCGGCCGAAGATCCAATTACCATGCCGGTAGCAGCGATAAAGTAACCAGGCCAGGTGCCATATATAGCACCAACCATAGTGCAGAAGGTGGTGAAACCCAATAATGGTGGGAAAGAGAGCGCGGAAATCACAGTAATGGCCAAGAGCCATCCAGCAGGAATGGAAAGCCATTTCGATCGTATAACTGGTAATGAGGCAGGGATCTTTTTCCAATAAAGAGAAAAAGTCACAATGGCTGTGATTAAAAGGATCCCAAAGATGCCAAAGAAGATCTTCTGTGGCAATGTGGTGTTCTCATAAGCGGTCCTAGTGCGGGCTGAGATCTTTTGTACCAGTTTTGTCCAATTATTGCGACTATAGAGTGGTTCTGAGTTATCGAGCTCGCCTTCAGGCGCAGCTGTCAAGTTGAAAGTCGAATCCATTTTATATAAGGGATATCGAACAAAAATAAGAGTTCGACAATTCAGGACAACCACAGTTAAGTGAAGTTAATGTGTCTAGGTTAACTGTATCGTTATATTATCTGCGGCAATTAATTAGCCTATAATTAGCTAGCCACCAAATAAATATATATGTTTACTACTACTATTGTAAAGAATAAGAAACTAAATTCCCAAATTAGGTCAGGAAACTCAAGAAACCTAATTTGATCCCGGCATCATGCGACTGTCGAGGGAGGTCGAAGAGCGATGTTTGAAGATATTGGCCCAGGAAGACGAGGATACGGCAATTGAGAAAATTGAGGACATCGTAACGGAAGAACTGGCTGGTCACGCCTCGACAGCTACCATCGAACGGCTGGTACTGGATCTGCTGCATACCAATCGGGAGAACCAAACAGCTTCTGAGCCTGAAGTGGTTGAGCCATCTGGCTCCAGTTTAGCGGTTGATGCTGCTCCTTTTGTGCCTAACTACGACTTAACTGCCTGGTCTTCGGACTCTAAGATTCTACCGCCTTCGGTTCCCGATACCAGCTACTCGACCTACTCCTATGCTTCGCTTCAGGACGAAGCCAGCGAGGCTCTACAGACGTTTGAAAATACAATATCTCCTGCTGTTGATCCGCACGACATTCTACGTCAGGTATTTGGTGTTTCATTGTCTGATAGAGAGCTAGAATCGTTGTTGGAATCGCATCAATACGAGCTTTTATCGGTGGCCACGACTTTGGCTGCTAGAGAACGAACTGTTCTAGATGGCAGAGCTACTAATGTAAACCACCGTACTGTAATGTGTCGGTACTTTCTTACAAGTGGTCACTGTGCCCGAGACGATTGCTATTTCAGCCATGATCTCTCTACGGTTTATTGCAAACACTGGTTTGCCGGTTTATGTTTCAACTCCAGCTCGTGCATGTTTCTCCACCACGTACCGTCTAAACTGCTAGATGATATTGCTTCAATTATGAACGCCAATCGTCCTCCATCCTCCCGCCTTCTTCTTACTTCAGATCCGAACTATATACCTATTGACCAGGACTTCCCTGCATTACCGCCGCCTTCTTCTTCATCTTCTCCACCTTTGCCCTCTTTAGAGGACTTATCTCTGCATGAGACAGCAAATGGCTCTGGGTCCCGGTTATTTTCTGCTTCCAAAGGTGGACGTCAAGGTCCCACTCTGGCAGAAATAGTATCTGCAGGCCTAGGTCCTCAATCCGCCAAAATTCGTATTCCGATGTCGTTTACGGACCCATCTCGATCATCCAGCACTGCTGGCACTAGCACCAAAAACAAGCGATCCAAGATTGCACCGCCTAGTACGGTTTTGATGACTGAAATCGGTACACAACTGAGTGCCAAATATAGCCAAATGCGCAAACAAGCTATTACTTATGGTCAAAAACGCAATGAGTACTACAGTCAAGCTGCTTCGGCGTATTCTCGAGGGGACTATAATACCGTGAAGAAATACTCCAACTTAGGACGCCAGGCGGACCAACAAATGAAACAAGCCCATGCCCAAGCTTCTCGGGCGATCTTCTCTCAAAGAAACCGGCACATAAACCAAACCGACTCTGAAGACATGGACCGATACCTCGATCTCCATGGCCTGCATGCAGACGAAGCTATTCTGTACCTAGAGAACGCTTTAATGGAAGCTGAAACGGGCGGTGATCCTCGTCCAGTGTACGCTTTAGTAGGTACTGGACACCATTCCAAAGGTGGAAAGCACAAAATTGGTCCAGCCGTTAAAAAATGGCTTGATGATTGGGGCTACAATTGGCAAGAGTTCAGTCTAAATACCGGTCCCGGACAAGGCGCTCCGGCCCAGGGAGGATTACTAGGGATAGATCCTCGCAGCCACGATTAAGCTATGGTTGAAACAGAAAATCTCTTTTCTTTTATTTCTATTCTGACATTACAGTTTATCTGACACTACAACCAGCAGTAGAATTAGAGTTACATCGAATAAAGGATTCTACGTCAAGGACCTCCTTCACCCTCGTATAGGTAACGGCCAGGGAAAGAGGAAAGTATGTACACATTTACTGGCGCTGAGACTGCATGAGGGCGGCGTTTTGTTCCTGGAATCGAGCTCCAATACGTTCCGAATGCTTCAGGAACTTGTCTGCACAGCGTTCTAAGCAGGTGAGCTCTCGCGAAGTTAGAGTGTTAGAAGTGAAATCATTAGCACAGTCGGTGAAACAACGCTCGACAAGTCCTGAGTATAAACGCATAAAGTCCTTGACTTGTTTTCGTTCCACTACCCGCTGAAATTCTTGTTGTTCCCGGGCGTTAAGTGCATCCATTGTAGTATAAGATACTGATGAAAAAAGATGAATTTCTCCTTTTTGTCCCAATTTGGTCCCAAGAAATGGCTTCTTCAGTTGTAGGCAGACGACTTAACGAACTTAATTTAAAAAAATAACTATGCCAGCTGCCTCAGTAAACCTGACCAAAGAGGTTGGGAGTTCTGGGACTAAGAGTATATGACCAAACCTCTCCGGGAGGGTTTACCTATCTTTCTACTATTTATATAGGCGATGCCTGCAGCTGTAGACCAATCGGATTATGACCCCTTGACCGATTTGGCGTTGCTTTTTGCTGACTCAGCATCGCTGGCCGATCTTCATTCGATGCAAGCCCGACTGCACACCCATATCCTTCATACCGACGCAGCCCTGTACCAGACCTGGCACAGCTACCTACAAAGTAAGGAGTTGAGTACCCATAATGACCTTAGTGAGCTTACTGCTGAAATTGATACTCGATTATCCCAACTGCAAGCCGAAGCTCGGGCGGCAGCCGAGGTTATAGAGCCGCTAACGCAAGATATTCGCTCATTGGATCGTACCAAGACCAATTTGACAACCTCGATGACAACCTTAAAAAGGCTTCAGATGCTCAATTCTGCCTATACATCTCTACTGGAGCTTAAAGATACCCACAGCTACCGTGAAATTGCTCACTTACTAGGTGCAGCTCTAGACCTTGTGGCGTATTTCCGCTCTTTTCGTGCCATTGACCAGATTGCCGATCTCAGTCGACGGGTGGTTCAATTGCAACTCTCCTTTTCCGATAGAGTGTTTGCTGATTTTCAGGACGCCATGGCCGGGAAAGCTCCCGATCTGGTTCGCCCTTCTTCCTCTTCTACCTTGGCTGATGGCTGCTCAATTCTAGACATTTCTAATGATGGCTCGCGGGAACGCTTGGTGCAATGGTTCTGTGATACTCAAATACAAGAGTATCGCCGTATATTTCGCCCTGATGATCCAGCAGGGGCTCTTGATAATATCTCTCGCCGTTATTCGTATATTCGTCGCATTCTTCATTCTTATACTGACCAATACTCTCGCTTTTTTCCTGCTAATTGGAACGTTGGTGAAGAGCTCTGTCGCACTTTCTGCACCCAGACAAGAGCTGATATTCAAGCAGTACTCAATCAGTCAGCAACCTCTTCTGATGTCCAGTTACTACTAACTGCTTTGCAAGAGACGGTAGATTTCGAACAGAACCTTGATTCTTTGTTTTCTGATTCTCGAACTTCTTTGGATACTGATACTGACAAATCTATTTTCTCGCGAATAATATCTGCTGCATTTGAACCATATCTCGGTCTTTGGGTAAAATCGCAAGACAAAGTTTTGGCGGATATGATCTCTAGTTTCCGACTCAACCCTCTAGCTTACAAACAGGACGAGTCTACTTTATCGGGGAAAGATCTATCGGTTTTGGAATCGTCCGTTGAGTTATTCTTGTTTTATCGCAGAACGTTGGCTCAGGCCAGCAAAATGTCTTCCGGTGAACCGCTCTGGGAAACCTGCAAAATGTTTTTAAAGAATTTACGGATCTATGCTGAAAACGTCTTATTGTTTGCTATGCCAAAGGAGTGTACATCTTCCACTGATATTCAAAATATATGTCGCATTATCCGTACCTCGGATTACTGTACCCAGACCTCAGAGCAACTAGAGACCCGAATTCGAAGTCGAATAGATAGCAGCTTCAAGGATAAAATCGATTTTGAAGATATCCGAGATCAGTTTTTGGCAGTCTCAGTTACTGGACTTCGAACCTTATTGGGCTTTGTGGAACGAAACACCAAACCATACTGGGCAGAATTGGGGTCGACTAATTGGCAATCAGTAGGCGCCGTGGGCGACCAAAGTACCTATGTTCAACCCTTACTGGAAGCTATTAACTCCAGTTGTCGTCAAGTTTTGGAATTTTTAGGGAAGGAGCTCTATATTCGAATGTTTTGTGACTATGTGGTTGAATCGGTGGCCTCGGCCTTTCTGAGCAACATAATAAAAGGACGGCCGATTTCAGAAGTAGCAGCGGAGCAGTTGCTTCTGGATTTATACATGATTCGAGGCTGTTTACAGGATATCCCGAAATTGAACGATATGGAACCCAGTGCAATGTTCTTAAAGCATGTCACCCAAGCTCTCAAGCGGCCGGAAGTGATTCTCAAAATAGTCTTAAGCTCTCCACAACCTCGAGAAGCTTTGATTCAAAATTATATATTTATGGTTAAGGATAAAAATCCAAGGAATCTGGAAAAAATTCTTGCACTAAAAGGAGTGCCACGCCGAGAATTCGCTGCATTCATAGAATTGTTCGAGTCTCATACTGCTGCGCATGAGGGACTCGAAGCAGACTCACCAATCCTATCTTCAGTTTCCTTGCAATCGAATGAACCATCGAACCACCCTCGTCAACCAGGCACGTCCTTGGCTCATGGAGTATCGCGATTTGAAGGGCTGAAGGATTTTCGATTCAAGGAGAACATGGAGCGGCTAACGCAACCTAATGGTACGAAGATTTTGAACGAGAATTTTAGGAAACTTTTCACACGAGACGGAACTCCGTCTTCTCCACAGAATTAGACTTTTATGATATAATGAAATTACGATCTATGTATGGACTCTGGACCGGACTTGTATTGCTCTCTGCCGTAGTTATAATGAGTGTTTGCCCAATGATTGATTTAGTTTCTTACCCAAACCAACCAACCCCAGATCTCTCTCCCACTGGAAGCGATATCTTCTTCTTTACTATTATCATCATGGTAAGTAAAGGAACAATTCTTGATCGAGTTATTGAGTAAACTAACATGTAGGCCGGGGAGTGGTACCAAGTTTCGCTATCTGCGAAACCAAACATATTAATCTCATTTCTGGTGTTGCGGTTAGGTAAGTATATAAGGTCAAGCGCATTTTGAAGAATAGTTCACTAACAGACCCCAGCGCCCTTATTGCTGTACCTTTTTGGACTATTATTCATATCAAACTTTCTACTGGTGTTTATTTTAGTGGTCCTCTTATTAGCAGCTGATTTCTGGTTCACCAAAAATGTGGCAGGCCGTCTGCTTGTAGGGCTACGATGGTGGAACGAAACTAGTGAGGATGGAGAGAGTGTGTGGGTGTTCGAGAGTGCGGATGTAAGTATATCTAATAAGTTCTTTCTCTATTATTTTTCTTAAGTTGGTGACTAACTCAGCCTGACCGAGAAATCAATACCACCGATTCACGATTCTTCTGGACCGCGTTGTATGCCAGCCCAGGACTGTGGGCGGTGCTTGCACTGGTAGCCATTTTGAAGTTTGAGTTTATCTGGCTCAGCTTAGTAATTATAGCGGCGATATTGACCACGACCAATACCTTGGCGTTTGCGCGGTGCGACAAATGGAGCCGGGCGAGCGGACTTGCATCGAGTATGATGGGCAGCTCCTGGGTGCGCCAGCTGGGCGGAAACATGTTCCTGCGTCTGTTCAACCGCTAAATATATATAGTTTAGACTAGAATTAGAAATGACATTCTTAATTATAGACCTCGTAAAGAAGCCAGTGCCGTTTCTAGTTCTTTAATTGCCGTGGGAACATCCTCGTAGTTCAGGGCTGAAATTGCAAATTTGGCATGTTTCTGAGCAGCCTTGAAGATATCTTGGTTTGCCATCGACCGCTCGAGATCTTCTGCAGAGTAGCTTGGTCCACTGCGGGGAGCTTGGTGCGCCAAGTCTTTAGATGCCACTGGGATGGTAGAAGAGGGAGGAGCTGTAGGCGTCACAAACCTTCCAGCATCGGAATCAATTGTAGAACTACGTGTAGAGTCAGTATTAGTTTTGGAAAAAGGTGCTTCTGCTGCTGATAGCTCATTCTGACCATCTGAATCTGGAGTTATCGGAGGGGCTGAGCCTAGTGGGGAGGCCGATACTGGCTTATGAAGCGGCGGTAATGAAGGCAGCATAGAAGAAGTTTCAGGATCGTCAGGAGTGTCCAGTGCTTGAGCAATTGTCTGCTGGATCTCTTCCTCGGTCGGTTCAGGATCATCTAGTCCTTCGTCTAGATTAGGATCTTCACCGTTGGCAATGGCTTTAAGGATACGAGTGGCATGGAACTTGGCGAATTTAATCTTCTGAGCAATCTCTGGGGACAACGGAGCAGAGGCGTCGGGAAGAAAGACTTTAAGCACCTCAAAAAAGTTTGCTGCAGCTCTTAGAGCAATTGCGGTGCGTTTAGAAGTGTTCCTCGTCCGCATCTGGCGTTGGGCCCCATCAAAGATCTTAGACGCAAACATCTCAACGTAGGCCTCGGCAGCAACATCGTCATTCAAAACAGCAGCATTCTGAGGCGATTCCATTAGAACATTCTTCTGACTCTCAATATCATCCAGCAAGGATTCTGTGGCCGACGTAGCCTCAGGATCAGCAGTATGGAGTTTCTGAGCTAGTATAACCTCTACGGCATAGAGTTTGCAATAATAGGCAATCAGAGGTTCTGCTTTCTCTACTTCTTTGGCTCTTTGTAAAAACGGACGAATGGGATTTAATATTTGTGGCACGTCCATGGTTTACTGAGACCTAGTGTTTGGTCCTGCTGGGGGGTGGTGAGGTAGGAGATAGAGATTGCTCATAATAAAGTTAGAATGAGATACCAGATGTGGATAGATCAGGCAAGTGCACTCAGGTGTGACAGTATATATTAATGATATTGAATATTCCTGATCTAAATATGCATCTAACAAACACTCTACTTATATTGAGACACGTCGTCATATACTAACGTACACCTGTTATGGAATGGTATACTACTAAATCTGGTCTTGTACACCGATCGCTACTTTTTCAGTATTACTACTGTTCAATTCGCGATCAATACCAAATCAAAGAAAATGTAGTGAGATAACTGAAAACAAAGATTACAAATTAATTAAATTTTCACTTAACCTATTTAATTACAGTTATCGGATTATTTGTTCTTCCAGCTACTATGCAGTAAGCACATCATTATTAAGTAAGCGGGCGCAATCTTCCTTATATAATCAACCATACATTATCCTCTATTAACCAATCAGCGATTCTTGCTCACATAATGGTTATATTTTTTGCTGACAAACCTAATTGACGAATTATGTCGATCAATTACAAATCAAATTACTAACTTTCCCATACTACTAGTTTCTCTATATTGATTCAGAGTTATGTAGGTTTTTTATTTGCGATCGTGAATATGTATCGTATATTCTATATTTCCTCACATTATCCCTCTTCAGGTTCTGCTTCTTTTTTTCTTTATCTTTTACCAAATCAGGTTTCTAGTTTTTTCTTTGCATTTTTTTTTTTTTGGGACATTTAAATTTTTCTTCATTAGTCGATCTTTATTTCTAGAGTTAGTTAAACTGTATTTGCTATTGATTACAAAACTCTCGGAGTTACGACATCTAAAGTTATTAAATCAGCTTAAACCCACATGATGGGTTATATCCGACCTACTTTAGCATTACTGATACCTTAAATGAAAATGGATATAAAATCACTGGTTTTCCCCTCTTTATATTTCATCACAGAAGTTCAATTCGGTATCTCAAATGTCTACTTCCGCTCCCCTTTCCCCTGACTCAGATCAAGCGATGACCAACCCCCCTATTACAGAGCCTCTTGATCAATCTTTATCCGAGAAATCATCTCTCAATGTGGTGGTTGACGAGGAAAAGGCAGAAGAAGAACCAGCTTCTGGTCAAGCTTCTTTTGCTCGCCGTGTCTTGGTCTTGATAATTCTCTGCTGTGGTTTGTTCACGACTGCTTTAGAGCAAACTATTGTCTCCACCGCGCTTCCTGCCATTGCTACTGACCTTAATGCTCAAGGATCAGGCTATGCCTGGATAGGAACCGCTTATCAGTTAGCTGTCTCCGCCATCATTCCTCTTACCGGTAACCTAGCAGAAATATTTGGTCGACGTGTAGTCGTGCTGGTTTCCTTTGTGATTTTCTTGATCGGAAGTCTCATCTGTGCTTTGGCAACCTCAATGGATATGTTAATTGCCGCCCGAGTAATTCAAGGTCTCGGAGGTGGTGGTTTGTTTTGCCTGGCATTTGTTATTATTGCTGACATATCCACTGTGCGAGAGCGTGCCGCCTTCAACGGTGTCCTGTCTTTCACTTGGGCTATTTCCTGTGCTATTGGCCCTCTTATTGGTGGCGCTTTTACCACCAAAGTGACTTGGCGATGGGTTTTTTATATCAACTTGCCCGTAGGCATCCCAGCTTTGGTGGCTATGGCCTTTTTCATGCGTTTCCGTCATGAAACCATCACTCTCAAAGAAGGGCTTAAGAAAATCGATTATGCTGGTTTGTTAACGGTTGCTGGTGGTTCCATTATGCTCTTGTTGGCTTTGGCCTGGGCCGGTTCCAATTATGCATGGAACTCTGCTACTATTGTTTGCCTCCTTGTCTTCAGTGTGGTGACTTTCCTGATTTTTGTGATAGTTGAATGGAAATTCTCTAAAGAGCCAGTTCTTCCGCTTCGACTGTTCCACGGACGTACCAAACCAGCGGCTTACTTTGCAAGCTTTTTTCAGGGCATGCTTTACCTCGGTGCAGTCTACTTTCTCCCTGTTTGGTTCCAGGCTGTCAAAGGTAAATCCTCGCTTGGATCAGGTATTTCCGTGCTAACTTTCGTTGCCCCTGCGGGAGTTTTGGCTGGGTTGGCAGGATTGTGGGTATCTTATACCGGTGACTATATTGTTACTATTTGGGTCGGATACGGATTGACATTACTGTTCCAAGGTCTCTTGATTATGATAAATAATACCACAAATTTGGGTACAGTTTATGGATTGCTGGTGCTTCTAGGCCTTGCTCAAGGCCCCGGCTTCTTGTCTCCGTTAATCCCCATTCAAGCCACCATTCAGGACAGAGATGTGGGTCCTTCCGGAACGGCAAATGTTTTTCTCAAGACTCTGGGTATGGGTATAGCTATTGCAATTGGAGAGGTTACCCTATCCAATGAAGTAGGTCGCTTGGTCCAGCAAGACCAATACGCACTTCTGCAAGGAATAATTAACGAGCACAATGCTGTGTCGATTCTACAACAAGTAAATACCACGTTTGATTCCTCTCTGCAAGCTCTTGCTCAGCAGTTGTATGCAGAAGCATTTAAGACCTTCTTCATTGTCTTTACCGCATTAGCAGCGGTGGCTTTTGTACCTACTTTGCTCATCCGTAAACATAAGATTCCTGATCACATGCAGAGCTCTCATGCTGTTGCATAGATGGTTCATAATTTGGATGTGTATATAGTGATTATTATGTTTTAATAACATAATAATACATTATAACAAAAACCAACCGCTCGCACTGGACTTTGTGTATGCAGCCTTTCATTCGCAGATAATCTTTCAAGCTTTCTATGATAACACACGTGATATTGGGCCCCGATTGGGTATACGAACGTAACAATCTAATTTGTCAATTGTCATACACATTAGGTATTATAGCAAGTTAGTTTACCGTATTATATTATGCGAACAGTTACTCACTGTAATACTACCTAACGTAATCTGGAGGTCATCCTATGATAAGATTCCGGTCTTGTAAATGGTGATATAGAATAGTGTTGCTAGGTATTGAGTCCTGATTCCCATTTAGCCTCTGGGAATAGGCTGCCATCACACACTGTATTGAAACGTATAAACTGGTGATTTCAAACCTTAATGCCCCAATATCCCTAGAGATAATTTTGAAACGTTGCTGTTTTCGATAGCATTCTAGGGATTAGTGCGGTATTGTACTATAATTGTAAAAATTTTTAAAGATTCAGAGAAATCTATTTTAGACGAAAAATATGAAAGCAAGCATACTCTTGGCTCTATTATCCGTTTTGAATGTCAGTGAAGCCAGCTTGTACGGTTCGAACTCGGCTGTAAAGGCAGTGAGTGGCCGGACATTCAAGCGGGAGGTGCTGGACACTGGTCATGTGAGCATTGTAGAGTTTTATGCAGATTGGTGTGGTCATTGTAAGAACCTGAAGCCAATATATGAAAAAGCTGCGAAAAAACTGAAAGGTGTAGCGAATGTGGTAGCGGTACAATGTGATGCTGAGGAGAATCAACAGTTTTGTGCCAGTCAGGGTATCAAAGGTTATCCGACACTGAAGATATTTAAGAAGAATAAGTTCAGCAATGCAGTGGTTCCTGAGGATTACCAAGGAGATCGGAGTGTGAAAGGTATTGTCGAAACAGTTTTATCGAAACAGCCAAATTTAGTAAAAACAGCTATCACGGAAGAAAAGCTGAAAGAGCTGGTAACGGATCGGCCTTTGGTAGTGGTGTATGCTCATCCCGGGAAAAAATTGGTATCTGCTACGATCAAATCTCTGGCAATTGACTTTGCAGATGCTCTCCCTATAGTAGTGACTCGGCCAGCATTACTGAAAGACGTGCTAGGGGTTGAAGAGGCCGAGAAGCATCTGGTGGTGATCAAAGATGGGGAGAAAGTGGTATATGATGGATCGACCTGGAAACGAGAAGATCTATACGAATTCCTGAGTAAATTCGCACCCCCAACCGAAGGACCAAAGGCCAAAAAGGCCAAAAAGGCTAAGAAGGCTAAAACTAAGCAAGCCAAAGATGAACTGTGATGTTAATAATAATAGGCAATAGTTGTATCAGCAAACCACGTCACAGTACTTGAAGAACCAATATCTTAATAACTTGATCGAAATATACAAAAGAATTAGCAAGAGAACTGTAGCACGTAATCTAATTAGCAAAAGAAACTTGATGTTTTTGGTGCCCTTAAGTTTAAAGGGTAAGTAGGCAGTGGACGATCTGCTGCAGGCTGATCGCTTGCTTATCCATAGGCGGGCATGTTGCAATACTCCAAAAGAAGTTGACCGCTATCGCTGGCATACCGTGAAGCTAGATCGGATAAAGAATCAGAAAGTCTAGGAGAAAAACATGAGGCTACGTATACATGTACTGGCTGTGAAGCGTCTAAGGAAAGACTGTTGTGGAGGAAATCAAGCAACTGGGCTACAGTCCATGATCCATCTAGAGAAAGGAGCGATTTAGACAATTTTCCTATACTACCAATTGGTTTCAACCGGACAGTTACGGTAGTTTTAGGTTTATTGTCCATGCTAAAATATGAAAAAGAAATACTACTATTTCCGTAGAAGGTTGTCTATTCTGTTGTAAATTATTCAATGATAAAACTGGGAGTTTTCCTGAAAAAGGTATGGGAAGATTATGATTCCCTGGTCGGGTAAGCGAGTATCGAGAGTGGTTCAATTATCTGGGGTAACTCTGCAAGTAAGAAAAAAATAAACTCGAATCTCGAAAATTCTGGGGTTTCTAATCATATTGGAGCACGAGCCACGTTTTCCGACATTTCTGAGGTGGGTACCCCAGAAAATAGAGATCTGGCGGGATGATACCGCCCGCTTTAGGATAAGGCGCCCTCTGCTCTACAGTTAAACCTTAATCATCCCACTCACCGACCGCGAGTTCGATCTCAATCCTGCACTTATTTCTTTTAGATGTGTGCTACTGCTTCAACAATTGGTGTAAAACTATCAATGGAGTGTATTCTACGTGTTCTCTTTATATGGCCTACCGGACGCTTTTTTTCCGGAATCTCATCAGTAAGACTAAAAAAGTACTAGACTCATTAATGGTCCCCCTATCCCCTGTGCAAACTTTATTGTTTAATTTTTCCCTTTCCGCGATATGACGATGACCGGTTGATTAAAACTGTCAATTCATTGCTACACCTCTTAGATTTACTCAGATACAATCGTTTCTAGCAGATTCTGACTGCAATTGCTCGGTCTCCATAAGCACTCTCCGAAGTTCATCACAGCATGTGTAGACGATGACTCGTTGCCTTATTAAAGTTTCTTAGCATACACTTGGTAGTAAGTTTAGTAAGATCTAAATCCCCGCCGTCATCTTCTCCAGAATATAGTGCATAATCCATTCTCTCGGTTTCTTTCTCCTTTTTTTCTAACTTCCTAAATTCTGAGTGGTGTATTCTTGAAGGTTCTTATCGGAGGAGCCCCTCTTACCGCCCTCGTTGCTATCACCCATCTTGATCTTTCTTTCCGGATTCAGTAATTTCTCCTATATAAACTTGGCGCTTCACAGATTGCTCTACTGCTATTGGTGGTTTCTGCGTTAATTAACGAACAAATCTCCGTCCAAATAAAACCTTACTTTCTGGTTATGAAATAACCAAAAGTGCTTTATATAAATGCTTTTTCTCCCATTTATGATCCCATTTTTCAATCTTCGATTCTTCCTTCATTATTAGTTACTGCTTAACTCTATACCCTAGTTAAATACTACTCAATCTAAAGTATCTTTCTACTGTGTACATTTCCATCTTCGTTCATCGTTCTCTCCAATTATCGTGATCCTCCCCTTTACCCGTGTTCTTTCAAATTTTTTCCTTTCTGAACTAAAACCTTATTTGTCCTGAACCTTTTATCCATGTCGGAAAACCTCGACAACGCTAAAATTCCACAAACTATCTCTATACACAATTCTAATACTTCTTCAGCAGAATCAATCGCATCAATTAGATCAACCAATAAAGAGACTGCTGACAAATCTGCGGACGCTCAGTCAGAATCTCTCCCCGACTGCTCTAATGCTCGCCGGTATATTCTCTTAGCCATTATTTGTTCAACTCTTCTTTGCTGTGCATTAGAACAAACCATTGTTGCTACCGCTTTGCCAGAAATAGAAGAAGCCTTACAGGGGGGTTCCAAGTATTCATGGGTCGGAACTGCTTACATGTTGGCATCGGCGGCTGTTATTCCCATCGCAGGTAATATCTCGGAGATCTTCGGTCGAAAACTAGCTCTACTTGGTTCCATGCTCATTTTTCTAATCGGCAGTGCTTTATGTGGCGCAGCTAACTCTATGGATATGCTGATCGGAGCTCGGGCTATCCAAGGGGTCGGAGGTGGTGGTTTGAACTGCATGTGCTACGTTTGCGCTGCTGATATCTCCACTGTTCGCCAACGCGGTATGTTTGTTGGTGTGCTTGGATTTGTATGGAGCATCTCTTCTGCTGTTGGTCCGGTAATTGGTGGTGTCCTTGCTTCTTACGCGTCCTGGAGATGGGTATTCTATATAAACTTACCTATAGGTGCAGTAGCTGGACTTCTACTGTTCTTTCTGTTTCATCTACGCCGGATCCCTGTCTCTGTCAAAGAGGGCTTGCTCTTGATAGATTTTGGTGGGATCGTAACTGTGTCTGGTGGTACAGTGTGTTTGCTAATAGCTTTTCATTGGGCTGGGTCCGGATACGATTGGTCTTCGGGCCAGGTTATCGGCATGTTAGTTACTGGGGCTGTTTTATATGTTGCATTTTTTTTCGTCGAATGGAAAGTAGCGAAACAGCCTCTTCTTCCTCTTCGTCTGTTGGCCGGCCGTACCAATCCAGGTGCTTATTTGTCCAATTTCTTCCACGGAGTCATGTATATGGGAATGTGCTATTATCTTCCTCTGTGGTTCCAGTCTGTTCGCGGTGAAAGCGCTGTGAGATCTGGAATCTCTTTAATTTCTTACGTGGTAACAGCTGGAATGATGTCTGGTATCTCCGGCTTATATATCAGTTTTACTGGCACTTATCAGCTTATGATCTGGATCTCCCTTGCCTTAGCTACTGTCTTCCAAGGCCTTCTAATATTGGTCGACGAGAATACTAGTCCTGCTATGTATTTGGCTTTTCTCGCGCTTTTAGGTTTCTTCACCGGTCCAGGGTTCTCTTCTCAGCTCGTCCCTATTTATTGTAATATAAAAAGCGAAGATCTAGGTCCTTCCGGCACCGTGTACTCCTTCATCAAGACTCTAGGAATGGCATTCTCCATTTCTATCGGTTCCTTAACACTATCTAGCGAGATAAACAATTTAATTGTCCAGCCACAGTATGCATCGCTGAATAATATTATTAATGGTGATAATGCTGCCGCTATGGTTGAATATGTCTACACCCAATTGGATCCCGCCTTGATTCCTTTGGCTCAAAAACTTTACGCCCATGGATTCCGTTCTACTTTTATTGTCTACACTGTGATGGCAGGCCTTTCTTTTGCCTTCTCTTTACTTATTCGCAAATATCCTCTCCACAACCATACCCAAGGGTTTCAGGTTGCTGTTTGAGGATACAAAATATAACAAAAAATGAAAAAGTGAAAAAAAAAAATTGTGAACGGGAGTGGGTCGGTTATGATTATCGGTTATGATCAGGAATTAATATATAAACATTTAATGCTACTGGTTAATGGCAATTTAGCTGTTACGTTCTTGTGTAGTACATATTAGAACCTATATAAAACATACTCCAAAGGTTAATAGAATAAAAACAAGCTGCACGCTAACGGTAAATATCTGAATAAATTACTTCCTTTCTTCCTTTTTCCTTCAGATCTCGAAAAATTCTCATGGTCATTTTAAACATTGCATAACCGCAGTGAGAGCATTAGAAAGCTGATCACAGAGTTTCCACCGGGGAGAACACTTAGAAAGAATCATGGAAGCAGTCACAAGAGCACGCGGGATAGAAGTAGGAGACTTTTGTGCCAACGCAGAATTGTCACGGGCAAGTTGGAGGCCCGCCAGAGTCATTGCCGCACCATACACATGATACATAGCATGCACAGAGATATAAGGCAATATCGGCCCCGATAGTACTGAACTGACCGGGGTGTGAACTGCTTCGTTATAAATCTCAATGATACGTTGGGCACTAACCGCAGTGTCTTGAGAAATAGACTCGTTCTCTGAAGGCGATAGGTACATACTGCACGAAGAATATAACATTAGCCGGGTACGATGATAGTAAAGCTCAATAATCAAACTCAGGTCAGTTCTATCTCCTAAAGGAGTCACGTCATCAAGTGCAGGTGAATCCCGACTAAACGTATCAGGAGATGAACTAGAAGCTAAGCGAGCTTGGTAATTCTGACTAACTGAGAGACAATTATCCAGCCGATCTCTTAACTCGACCAATAATTCCGAAGCATTTTCTGCGTTTCTATCTGCCGGGTAGTCAAACGTGTTGAATATAATATTAGCGATCCTGAGAATGCTGAGAACTACACCAGGCCATCCGGTGGAGCCTGACCCGGAAATAGAGCCAGAGGAACTAGCGATGTCCTGGTTTTGATTATCGTACACAGTATGAGAGTCCGGGTCACAGTTGTAAAATGCAGAAAGTCGGCCGTAGGTACTGGCCTCTGAAGCTTCAACAAAGTACACTGCATGATACAAATTCAGAGCTTCTAAGTCGGTATGCTGAAGATGATAAGATAAGTTGGTGCACATAAGAGCAGCCCATCCGGAGAAAGACCAAGAGTCGGTATGTGATTGGTCATCGAACTGGTGGTACATGGCTAGAAGACACATGTTGCGAATACTTTGGTTATCGAGAGTGGCTACCACGGATTCTGTAAGTTCTGAGCAGCTGCAGAAATACAGATCAGAAAGTTTTTGAAACTGAATGTTATCATTAGCTAAAATCTCGCAAGCCAAAGCACAAATAATACAAACCCGGAAAAATTGGTAAACTGTTATTGACTGTACTTGTAGAACGGACTGTTCACTTAACGGGGTGGATGAAGTACCTACAGCAGCATCGAGAGCTTCAAAGACCTCCATGAAGTCATTGGCTATCTCTGTAGGATTACCTAGAAGGCCAAAAAAGTTGAGTCTAGATAAAGCCACTGTGAGTAGCTCGTTGAGATGAGTCATGGATCTAAACAAAGCGAACGATACCGAAGAAGCGTACCAATCAGGACCACGAACTGCTATAAGATCTACCGGTGAAAGATCACCGGCCAAACCTGGCGAGAAGTAATCAGCAATTCTATCGGCGACTCTATCAATGTTAGATTGGTCAGCAGCTGCGCCAGACAGTTCGGTGATTGCGTGATCTATAGTTTGACGATGGGACGGAGAGTTATAAAAGGAACAAAGCACCTTTGTAGCTGTACTATATGGTGAGCTGGGACCAAAATAGCGTTCTATACCGGGGCTGATCTCATGGTGTTCAATGGATAGTTGCTGTAAACGAGAAGAGGAATCAGGAGCAGCCAACAATGCGGAAGTCGGCCGCGTATGGAGACTAGAGGAAGCCGAAAGGGCGTCAAGACGTTTCAGAGCGGTTATCAGACGGAAAATTTCAGCCCGAGAAACCGTTTGATCCAAAGCTGCGTCAGTAAAGACGCATTCGTGGCCATGGGTAGTACAGTAGTTGCAAGCCGGGAAAAGGTTATCGCATTTCAGCCGGCGTTTACGACACAGCATGCAAGGAGGCGCATTCTTGAGTCCCGATACAATAGTTGGGCTCAGCCCATCGTAGAAGGAGGATGTTTGCGATAACTGAGAAGATGAGGCGCTAGGACTTGGAGTCAATAAAGACCGGAGTTTGTCCTCATCTGTAATGGAAGAGTCGTAGAAAGAAGAGAGTTGGGAAGAAGGAGTAATATCCATAAGCAAAGAACCGGAAATAGTAGTCGATACTGATTTAGAGGAAGAAGAAGCAGGAAGATCTGAACCAGAATCCTGTTTGGCTCGAAGCATGGTTCACAGCGGCAACGAAGCAAAGAAAAAGAACCAGGCTTGAAAGTGTTGCTCATTATATAGGCAGGCCGCGTATACAGATAACGAAACCTTATTTTGTGATTGGTGGACTTAAAGTTTAGATAGTTTATAATTTCAGGAGGTATGATAGGCCAAATTGAGATCCCGGGGTAGGTAGGATCTGGGATCTTGGGATTTGAAACCATGGGTTGTGGATAACCAAGGCCCGTAGGGGGAGAAAAGGATAAGTGGAAAACGCTTTGTAGTTGCGATTATCTGATACAAGTATCTTTTATAACCAAATTAACAGGTTTTTTGAATCTTTTTTCTTCCTCTATGTATTGCTTATTATTTTTTTTTTTTATTTTGTATTTTTTCTTAAAAAACTGGGCTAGCTACAAGCAGTGATATAACCCCTCATCCTTTTTCCTATTGTAGATTTAGTTACCGGGAACGGAACCCAGATAGTCCCAACATCGGAGATGTTTCATCTCCGACAGATAGAGCAGCCCGCCGGGGAGCCGTCGAGTAACCGCAATGTAACCAGCCAATCACCAAACCTCACATCTACCAGAGTTTTGTTTCGGTTTTCTTTTTAATTTTGGGTTTGTTGGTCTCTGTCTTACAAGTGCCAATCGGGAAACTGTAGATCAAAGTTAAAATTCGGTTTGACATAGCGAGTTAAGCCCTCGGTTCGGTGGATCGCCAACAAGGCCTGTAGATCGCTGGAGGTGAGCTCTACTGCTACTGCGTTCTGATCGGCCCGTGCCGGAGTCACGGTTTTCGGTAAACACACGACTCCTCGGGCAATATTGAAGTTGATTAGTACCTGGCTGGGCGTAGCTCCTAAGCGCTCGGCGATCTCGCCTACAACCTTATTGGCCAAGAGCGGACCGCCGGTACTGCCTAATGGACTGTAGGCCTCAAGGAGGATTCCCTTCCGGCTACAGAACTCAAGCAAATCCTCTTGGGGCAGTAAAGGGTGCAATTCCACCTGGTT
Organism: Tortispora starmeri; assembly: GCA_030574535.1. Classification (NCBI taxonomy): domain Eukaryota; kingdom Fungi; phylum Ascomycota; class Trigonopsidomycetes; order Trigonopsidales; family Trigonopsidaceae; genus Tortispora; species Tortispora starmeri. The sequence goes on along the minus strand of JAJMFD010000009.1, from coordinate 274,379 downwards.
AGCGGCCGGCACTACATCGGTAGAAGCTAGTAAAGTCTGCAAGAGCGGGATCGACATGTTAGATACTCCGATAGCTCGAGCTTTGCCGGTCTTGAAGGCCTCGTCTACCATTCCCTTCCAGGTATCGACAAAGGACCATTCCTCGTCCCGGTCACGAGACCCATCAGGCCGTTTTGGTAGCAAAGTCTTGCCGTCGTTTCTCATGGGGATGGGCCAATGCACCAAGTACAGATCGACGTAGTCGAGGCCCAGGTTGGCCAAACTGCGGTCGAGAGCAGCACCGACTTCCCGATGGTGGGTACACCATAATTTCGTAGTGATGAAAAGATCCTCTCGAGTCACTTTACCAGATTCAATGGCTGCTTTGATTCCTTGGCCCACCTCGACTTCGTTGCCATACACATAGGCAGCATCGATATGGCGGTATCCCGAATTTACTATAGCGTACTCTACAATCCGGGCGGTTTCTCCGGGAGGAGATTGCCAGGTGCCTAGGCCCAAAGCAGGAATTTTCGCTCCAGTATTCAAGGTAAACGTTTTAGAGGCGAGAGACATAGTACTCTTGGATGTACCTGTGCGATGATGGGAAAAAGGAGGGAGAAAGGAGGGTTAGTTAAGTTTAATTTATAGATCTGTGGGCACCCCTGTGGGGGACAAAGTTCATATAAATTTTGGCCAATAAGAGTTCGTAATTGCCTAGAAGTGAACTTGGGCGGAAGACGCAATAGCACACAGTATAATCTTAAAGAAGATATTGAATCGAGCTACATTTAGAGTATGATTTTGAGAGGAAATGGGAAACTAAGATTACAGATAGCTGAGACAGTAGAACTGCAGGATAGAGAATAGCAGAATCGTATTGGAATTGTTTAACTGAATTTCTATATATGCAAATTTATATTAAGTATGGAAATGCTATTTTTGTTTATAGTTACACAAGATGCTATTGGTGGTATTTATTAAGCTATTATGTAAAGCAGTTAGTAGTTCTATTTCACGTATTTTCCAGAATTTGAGTTTACGCAGCCTTCTGCACCAAGCGTAGTCGGTAATGTGGAATCGTTAACAAGACAGAGATCAGAAAAGCAACACCGAGGAAAATTGACATATAACATTTCCTTATTTTTTTCTCCTTCATTTATTTTTAATTGTAGAAAATCCTGGCTTTCCACTTTCTTGATCCCAGTCTGGACGTAGAAGCTCAAAAGCCTGAGTTGCTCGAGTATATGTAATTCCTCCCTGGCGAGCCACCGGTTGCAAGACAGCAGGATCTATCATACTATGTTCCTTATTGAGAGCATCATCTCGGACATGAAAATTAACTCCCTCACATATGCATAGTGTACCAGTAACCTGTCCAGTAATTGGAGATGTCCAATCATGCGATGCAATCAGTTTGGCCTCTATACTAAACACAGATTCCGCCACATGTGCAGGTTTCACTTTAGTCGATGCAGCCTCAGTCAATCCACTTAGATCCCATTCAGATACCTCTGGTGGGGCATTTATAGCAGTGTAGTTGGCCGCTTCAATAAAGAACTCGGAAATCACATTGATGGTAAGTTCTTTGGTATCAAGAATATTCTGACACGTGTCCTTCTTGGATCCTTGTCCAGAACTAAATCCAATACAGAATATTGGGGGATCATGGTTCACTACTGTAGTATAGGAGAATGGTGCCAGGTTCTTGATCCCATCTTTGGAGATAGTGCTGACGAATCCAATAGGACGAGGTACCAGTCCCGAAATAAGCAGCTTATAGTTGGCAATAGGGTTCCTTCCCTCCTGATATGGGTCGATCTCTACTTTTGTGTGCTTCTTCCATTCTTCACTACTGGCCCCAGACCCTACAGTCCAGTTAGGCTGGGGGGTTTGAGTGTAATGAAATGACTCATCTTTCTCAAATCTGGGTCGTCCAGCTTCGACTTGCTTGAAGTCTCCATGCGGATTTCTTTTGATCTGATGCTCAATATTGAAACTCATTCTTTTGGTTTGTGGTGTAAATCCGGGGTAGTAGGCAGCGAGGTAAGTAAGGTATAATGGTCAGTGATTAGAGTTTCATTATAACTCTCTCGTAGGATTTATCAATACTAGCAAACATGCAGTGAAATTGATACCAGTAAAAAAGTAGTATAGTAATTATGGAACTCATCTACCTTCCTAACAGGTTATCCTAAAGATAGTAGTAGTATATTATTAGTTTAGTTCACCCAGTCCAGGATATATCCAGCCGTGGAACGGTCGCCAAACTTCCACTACTCTATCGTTCTCTACCACAAAGTACTCGGGAAATGCAGCAGCAGCTATGCAAGCATGTTGGGGAATAATCCTTAGTACGGTACCATACTCGGGTATCGGTGCTTCTGAAGTCCTAGACTCAAGTATCCCATGTTCTTGGCTCAACCGACTAACCTGCCAGTCCGTATAGGGCTCATTGGCAACCCTCCCATACCCAGGATACTGGCCAGGTTCTCGAGCCAAGGCAATCACTCCCGCATTGACTAACACTTCCCCAGGAGAAGATCCTCTTGTTGAGTAATGGGATAATACCTCAGCTGTCACGAAACAGGCTACATCTTGCATACCAACACATCCAGTAGCTACTTGTTGCAGATCGCAGAAAACATAGTTTCCAGCGTGTAGTTCCAGTTTCCCATGAAGTTCTGTTCTCTCTAAATCAAACTTATCGTCCGCACTATGGCCAGTAGGTGTAGCCCCTACTGACAATACCAGTTTCTGGTCCGGCACCTGCCGATGGATTATCTCCGCTGCGGCATTGGCCGCTTCTATTTCTGCCAATAGGAACGCCCGGGCTAGATCCTTATCTTTTGATCCATATGAATGGCCTGCATGGCAATACGTGCCGTAGATGTCTATTTCCTTAGCATGTACCATGGCCGAAACCAACTCGGTAAAGTAGGGATCGCTTGTTTCGCGTCCGGCTCGATGAGTACCCATATCAATCTTTAAATAAACCGACCAGGGTTTACGACGCTTGGTTTCCTGTGCATATTTCACTAGTTCTTCTACTTGTTTTAGATCGTCCACCATAACTCGGATTTGGACTTTCCCACTCCATCGGTCCAGCTCCGGCAGCCAGGATCGCGAAATCGGGAGTCCATATAAAACGTCTTTTATCCTTCCAGTATCTATTAATTCCCTTACTCCGTAGATCTCCTGCACGGTTGATACAACAATTTTATCAGTAGAGTACGGTGTGTTTGCTTGAAGCTGGATCAAACTACCTTCAACGGTTTTATGAGTTTTAATATGGATTCGCAAATCCGCCTGGAGACCAATTGCCCGTTTAGCCATCTCAAGCGAGTTGCGTTTCATAACATCCTGTTTGACCACAAATGCTGGTGTAGGCAATTGCTCTACAGGCAGTCCTAGATATCGACTATAAGACATATTGGCTAAACTGACATGTGAACTTTATGTTAGGTACCATATATACTGCTAAATAAAAAAATGCTGATAATGATCAAAGCTTAAAAATTACTTGCATTTTACATAATTCTATTTAACAATTTCTATTCATTAGTATTATCATGTCAGTATTAATTCTTAACTATTGAAAATGCGACGTATACTGGCACAAACCGCTTCGGATGATTTGATGGTTGCGCTAGCGGCCGTTTGAGCTCGCTCTACCGCTTCTTGAAGTGGTTCTAAGCCGTCAGCGAACTGCAAAATGCGAGGAAGTCGAGTTAGTTGAGCAAGGAGAACACCAGCAAACGTATCTCCCGCACCAGTGACACTTTTAATTTCCTCAAGAGGTACATTATCGGTCGGATGATACTGAACAAGTAATGTATGATGATTGGAGCGGGAAAGCTTGGCATAAGTGGAATCTTTAATCGGCGGAACTTTGTCTTTGTGCGAGATAGAATGAAACGCTAATACTCCATGCTTGCCAAGTTTTAGAAATATATGAGGAATTAGGGGCAACAACCTGACAGATAATTGGTAAGTGCCTGATTCCATCAAAGGCAGTAGGGTCTGACGATGATTATTAAATAGAGCTTCAATTTTAGTTCGAAATATATGATCGATGTTCAAAGCGTTCATTGATTCCCACCATTTATCTGAATCCAATAAGCCAGCAGCAGATGCAGCTTCAGATATAGCTAGTACTTCATACTGGTTAGGACATATAACTGTTGGTCCATATTTATTTAAGAGAGGCACAATTCGTTTAGCTTTTTCGACCGAAGTAGGTTCAAATAAGGTCGGAATCCCCTTTTCTGAACAGTAAGCTAGTACTGTCCTCATAGCATCAGGATTTATATTACCGTCAAATGCTACCCAGCGAGGATCGGCGTGAAGTTGTTGTTCAAGATGTGATAATGGGAGATCTTGCTCAATGATGTCCATAGCGGCAGCAGCTAATATCAGCTCCCCATGACTATCGTGAATAGCAGTATACTGCGCAGAGGGATACTGTGAAGATCGATAGAGTCCTGCAGGATCCAGTTGCAATTTCGGAAGTATGGCCGCTGAATCTGTACCGACGGCTGATACCAGTCTTACATTAGCTTGTGCGTACTGGGCTGCCAACGCAACGTTGTGGCCTACACCACCAATAGATGAGTGTGCTGTAGCCGGATGGGATGTGCGAAGAGAAATACTGGATAGAGTTTCAGATTTCAGAGTCAGTGTAGTGTCTAAGGCCACACTTCCAACAACCAAACAATCGGGAGCAACAGAGGAATGCTCCGGAGAAAAGTCAGTAGGCGTTTCTGGGGCCGGTGTAGTTGGAAGGAGAGGAGAAAAAGAAGAAGCTTTAGTAAGAGTCTGGTCTGGAGATTGTGTCTAGATTAGTAACTGAACAAAAAAAGAACGAGATCAAGAAGTTGCGGTATGTACCTCTAAGTTTAGTAGCTCCTTAGCTATACGGGAGCCGATTTTGGCGTTATGAACAACAAAGGATTCATTCACCGTGAGACTGCGACCTTCAGTAATTTCCCATATTTTGTTGAGAATAAACGGAGTAACAGCTTTCCCTTTTATGCCAGCTTCTTGAGCCAGAATAGTAGCCTGGTCTATCGCGGAATCGATTTCATCGGGAGAGAAAGCAGTGCCGGCTGGAGGTGGGACACACAGAACACTTCCAGTAGAAAGACCAAGAATATTGGTTGAGGCATCTAAGTTAGTAAGAAGAAGAGATAAAACAAAGATTTACGAGAGAGAGAGAAGAAATACTTACGGATGACTTTCGCAGCATCTAAGGGAGTTTGGAAGTTGAAGGGAGAAGGAACTTGAGAATCATGTACCCAGAATCCCGGTACATTGGTTCCGGGCGGACCCATGGTGGATACATAGACACCCTTGGTTTCTAAGTACTCCAGAGTTTTCTCAATATCCAAGATGCGTTTAGGACCCGAACAGACCACGGCAACCGGAGTGCGAGCACATTCATCGAGATCGGCAGAAATGTCCATAGTGACTTCTGCACCGGGATGAACACCACCTAGCCCGCCGGTGGCAAAGACCTTAATTCCAGCAGCATGAGCAAGGACCATTGTTCCAGCAATTGTGGTACCTCCAGACAAATTATGAGCCACGGCATGGGCAATATCTCGTCTGGAGACCTTGATAGTCGAGGAGGACTGGGCAAGCTGCTCCAGTTCTGTTTCCGAACAGCCTACCACAGGCACACCGTTCAATAAAGCAATTGTTGCAGGTATAGCACCCTCATCCCGTACCGCCTGTTCTACCTTGCGGGCTAATTGAAGGTTTTCCGGGTAGGGAAAGCCATGAGTATAGATGGTGGACTCCAGAGCAACCACCGGGGCCGATCGGGTTTTCAAAGCTTGTTGAATTTCTGGGGCTATTCTCACCGCACTAAACCGCCTGACCAGTAATTTAGCCGGCAAAGCATATGAATTTCTTAGTGAGACAACCATTCTTAATAAAATTAATGAGTGGACGAATAAAGTACAATCAACCGGATTAGGTCGATGTGAGGAAACAAGGGCTTGTTAGTTAACTAAGCTTGTAGGCTAAGTTTGGTTGGGAGAAATAGCAATGTCGAGGAGGGAAAATTCACCTTTCGACAGAGCAGAAAGGCGGAGAGTACGCCAGAAAATGTTCTTTTTAAAGGACTTGTCGCTGAACCTGACTCTGCATCCATCGTATTTTGGAGCTTCGATGAACGAGTACCTGCGGGGACGGCTCTTAGAGGATGTGGAGGGTACGTGCACCGGACAGTTTGGGTACATTGTGTGTGTGATGGACCGGATGGGGGTCGACGTCGGCAAAGGCCGAGTGGTTCCAGGATCCGGGGCGGCGGAGTTTGAAGTAAAATATAAAGCAGTGGTATGGCGACCGTTCAAAGGCGAAGTGGTGGACGGCGTGGTGACTATTGTGAACAACCTGGGTTTCTTTGTGGACGTTGGGCCCTTGAACGTGCTGGTGAGCTCGCGAATGATTCCAGCAGACCTGAAGTTCGATCCGGCCGCAAACCCCCCGGCATACACCGGAGAGGACCAGCGAGTAGAGCGTGGGGCCCGGGTACGGCTAAAGATTATGGGCACGCAATCCGAAGCCGGAAAGATGTATGCCATCGGCAGCATCAAAGAGGATTATTTAGGGGTGTTATAGTTAAACGAGCTACGACGATACGATCAATCAGTGGTAGGGCATGTAATGTAGAGTAGGACGAACTAGAATATAGAGACCATCCATGGGTTTTGTATCTATGTTACTTTTATAGTTCTTGAGAGCTGGGATAACCCGCGACAGTATACTTAAAGACTTGAATGGCGCAAAGAGTATGCCATCTTAGTGTGCTAAATACAAAGGAAATAAACAAAAGGAGTAGAGTTGACAATGTGGTCAAAGAAACCGCCCTGTTATCAGGAAGAAAGAAAGGTAGAGTATGGTTCTAACAAGGGTCGTAAATGTCACCATTCAAGGGGGGGAAAACTACTCCAAATGTATATCACCCATACGCAGCACAGTATAAGTATGTTTGCTTTTTATAGTTTTAGCATGGCGGTTTCGAGGCCGTTTCTTCACCTTCATTCGTAAGGGTTCCTTAGTCTCCTCGATCACCCGGGCCGTCATGTATGCCTTGCTTGAATCGATAAAAGGATCACCTTGAACCACATGAGTTGAAGAACCTACTTGAGTTAGCCGGTCCAACTTCAGTACATTGCCCACAGCCACGTCCGGCAACCGGAAAGGTAACGTCACCTTGTCGCCTGGTGTCACCAGAAACCGCTGGTTTTGAATACAAACAGTAGCATAGAGCGATGGTGCTGTTTTTAATGGTGTTAAATCTATCGATTTTGTTTTCGAGTTTGGGTTGAGACGAGGCACAGGAGCCAAAGTGCCTAACCGGCGGATTTGGCGAAAAATCGCTTGCATGATGAATGCTTTTTCTCGCACCAAAAGAGAGAGAGAACAAAGCTAAGAAAAGGAGAAACTATCAAATTGTTCTAGGACAATGGACCGGACTTATTCAACAGTGAACCTATTTTTTTTTTAATTAGTATTATAGAAATTTGTGTGTTCAACCGTCGAATCTGGGTGAGGAGAAACTCAAAGTTTCCGAGATGTTAAGATTTCTACTCTTTCTCTTCACAGGACTATTCCCAGCTCACACTCCCAATCTTCATTCTCTACACCCACACAGAGCCCACCGGGACCCATTTTTTCTTTAAGCGAAAGAATTAAAAAAGAAGGGCTGGAATTAAAATATATATACTAAATATTATTTGTGAGTGTTTAGTATGTTTGTTGGTGTATATACCGCTCTTTATGATTACCAGCCGGCCACTCCGCAGGAACTGCAGATATCCGAGGGAGACCTACTTTATGTCCTAGAGGCCGGCGAGGACGACTGGTGGACAGTTAAAAAACGGGTCTCAGATGACCAGGAAGAGCCTACCGGGCTAGTTCCGGCAAACTATATTCAGCCTGCCACACCAATTGCGTCTGCAGTGGCACTCTACGACTACACCCGTCAAACCGATGAAGAGGTCGATTTGGTCGAGAACCAATCTTGGGATGTTTATGATACTTCTGACCCCGACTGGACTCTAGTTGGGTCAGGCTCGGAGTTTGGGTTTGCTCCGGCTAAATACCTCGACTCGACTCCAGCGGCTGCGGAGGCCGGCGCAACCAGTCCTCCTCAGTCTGCTATGGAGGTCATATCTGCGTCGGTTGCTTCGGCTGCTGCCCAAGCTGCTCAAGCCACTCAGAGTGCTCAGATTGATCGTGCTCTACCTGACACTCCTGCACAATCTCAACCTTCCTTTGATCAGACCTCCTCACAGTCTGACGATGACTCCATCCCCCCTCCTATTCCTGCCCGTCCTGCATCTCCCGACCGTCCTTCTTCTTCTTTCTTATCTTGGGATGTAATGGAGATCGATTCTAAAGGCCGCAAATCCAAAGCTACACTGGCTCTAGGCAATGGGTCTATACTATTTTCGCCAGCATCGCACTCAAAATCGCCCCAGGAATGGTCCCTCTCTAATGTTAGCGCGTATAATGCCGAGCGCAAACATGTTTTTCTGGATTTTCGCCACCCTACAGTCTCACTAGAACTTCATGCTGGCTCTGCCGATACCGCAGAAGAAATAATCTCGGCCATTGCCGATGCGGTTTCCACTACCCGCGGGGCTGTTTTGGATGAAGTCCTGGAAGCTAGTGCTAGTACTAACCAGAAAGTCGGCAAAATGTTGTACGATTTTGTTGCAGAGGGGCCTGATGAGATTTCTCTCAACGAAGGCCAGAAAGTTTTTATTATTGATGATTCCAAAAGTAAGGATTGGTGGATGGTTAAGAACGCTCTTACCGGTCAGGTAGGAGTGGTCCCTTCTGATTATATCGAGATCGTGAAAATCTCAAAATCAAAACGCCGCTCAACTATAACGGAGCACTCTTCGGAGTATTCCTCCTCTTTCCGCAAGGAAAAGTCCAAAAAATCTTCTCGAGCTCGCTCCGCCAGCAAATCGGCTTCCAAAAAATCTTCCTACGATGTCTCTCCTACCCGGCATCACTCTCATTCTGAGCTGCCTAATCCTCGCGATCTGCGTACTTGGACTGATCGTACCGGCACCTTCAAAGTCGACGCCGCTTTCTTAGGATTTCAGGATGGTATGGTTCATCTTCACAAGAAGAATGGGGTAAAAATTGCCGTGGCAAAGGAGAAACTATCTCGAGCCGATTTGGAGTATGTTGAGAGACATACCGGGGAAATTCTTCTTCGCGATTCTTCTCCCCCACGCAGAGACAGCTTACCTAGATCATCATCCACAAGGAACTCCGCTTCAGGCGCTACTGTCACCGCATCTCGCTCGATGGCAAACTCTAATCGCTCAAACGAACCTTCCTATGACTGGTTTGATTTCTTCCTTAGTTGCGGGGTCGATGTTAATAACTGTCAGCGTTATGCTCTCAGTTTTGAACGTGACCAAATGGATGAGGCGATATTGCCGGACATTACTGCTCAAGTTCTCCGTACACTAGGGCTTAAAGAAGGGGATATCATTCGGGTCATGAAATCTCTGGATAAACGTTATAATCGCATTTCAAAATCTGAAACTACAGAGACTTCAGGTTCCTTATTTTCCGGTCCAGACGGGCAGCTTAAGAATAATACAACCAAGGAGCGCAAACCTGTTTCAAATGATGATAGCATGACAGAAAAAATGAAAAAGATGTCGTTGGAAGCTCCTGAATCAGATTCCAGACCGACCTCTAAACCGGTATCTGGTTCATTACGGGATCTGGAAGATATAGTCCCATCCCCTAGTCCTCGTCTAGATATATTGAACGGAACATTGAAAGCACCACCAAAACCTGCGGAGCCGGACTCTAAATCTTCACCGAAATCAACATTGACTGTGAATGCTTCTGCATTACCTCCACCACTACAACCCACACGAACTGGACCAATCCAGGCTGCACCAACTACGAATACCACCGCTACTGTACCTGTAGCTATGTCTATGCCTGTGTCTGTTCAGAACACAGGTGCTCTGCCTCCAACCTTCACAGGTACTGTAGGAACCATTCCGACAATGAATAGCAACTCGACGTATTCTACTGGAAACAGTCAGCTATTACCGGCAGGAGCAGTCATAAATCCCTTTATGCCGACAAGGTCTATGTCTATGGTAAATACTGGCACTATGTCATCTCTACCCCCGAGTCTAGGTTATCAACCGACCGGCATGATGCCACCAATGCCACCTTTGCAGCAGCAGCAACAACAACCGCTGATGGTTCCTCAAATGACAGGAAATATAGGTCGATCTGGATCGGCTCCTGTCAACTCTTTTAGTCTGAATAGTCAGCCTATGATGAATCCTCAAATGTCCAGTATGGTTCCTAATGTTGGCACCATGAACTACCAAACACCAACGAATGGACTACCACCCATGACTACCGGTATGAATTTTGCAATGCCCAATAGTGGTATGCAACCTATGCCCACAGGTATGGCTCCTGGTATGGTAAACAGTATGGGGGGTTACCAAGCTGGTGGACCTCAACCCATGAATATGGCGCCAACCATGACTGGATTCTCTAACCAGCCGAATAGTGTTGCCCAGACTCTCCCTCCACCTATAAGACCTACTGCCACTGGCACTCCTGTGCTGTCAGGGCCGTTGCAGCCACAGAAAACGGGCCCACCACCTAATGTATCCTTTGGTATTACCCAGCCATTAAAACCTCAGAACACTGGACAACGGGCAAATTTAGCAGCAGCTAGTGCCCAAAATCCATTTGGATTTTAACTTGAATCTCAGGTGTGTGTGCTTGTATATACTATTTTTCTAATATTTTCTTGAACTGAAGGAAAGCATCGCGGGTTATGTCTCCTGTTATACGTAAATTATGAGCTAGGATATGAGATCTAGAATACACGAAAATTAAGTTTGAAATCGGCCAATAGGAACATAAGAACGAGCCCTCAGTTGATGGGTAGACTCAAACGTATTTAGTATTTAAGTATCTCCACCCAGTATTAGCCAACCACAAGACCCCGAAACTTGTTGCATCATTGCAATGACAGTGATCGATATTGAAGACCAGCTTACATTCTACGGTGCTTACCACAATAATAAGGTAAATTTCTTGATCCATTTAGTTTGTGTGCCTTTAATCTTTGTTACCTCGATCGTTTGGGCATCGAATCTGCGGCTCGGCACTTTGGTTTCCCCCGCATTTCTGAATCAGTTGGTCCACAGTCTGGTTGCACCCGTTCCAGAAATATTACGGGAATCCAGTCCTATTTCAGCTTCAGGAGTTGTTCAATTTCTTGCTGGTCCATATGCGACCTTGGGCCTATTGGCGTGTGCGGTGTACGGCCAGTTTTACTTTCTGCTTGATCCACTGGTGGGCTTGGCGGCTATTCCTACTTTGATCGCAGTCTCTTTCCAATGTGTCAATTGGGTGCAGAAATACGGAACTGAGGCTAACCGAGTAGCCGGTTATGTTCATGTGATTAGCTGGCTGGCGCAGTTTGTAGGTCACGGGGTTTTTGAGCACAGGGCGCCGGCATTGCTGGACAGTTTGGTACAAAGTCTCATGCTTGCGCCATTTTTTGTTTTTTATGAAGTTTTGTTTGCCTTAGGTTTTCGTCAGGACCTATATCGACGGGTACACAATCGGGTGGGGAAAGAAATCCTGGCGTTTAGGCGCTCCAAGAAGCACCAAGCCTGAACGAAGTTTTTTTTCGGTACATTAAAATTTAAAACTATGGAAACACCTACCCTAATACGACTAATCTACACCAAAAAGCAAAAAAAAGTAGAAGTAAAAAGATGGATTTTAAACTATGCGTAGAAAGCATTGTCTAAGGATGCGACACTTATCTTAAATGGTGTCTGTGAGAATGGGATTGCATGGTTTGTGAATGAGAAGGGAGGCTTGCTTTCTTAGGCAAAGGTAGCAGTGAAGTCAGTGGTGATCTTCTTGAGCTTCTCCAATCCTTCCTTGCTGAGCTCACCCAACGAACGGAGCTCCTCCATGAAGCCGGCCTCAGAAGATTTGAGGTAGGCGACGAACTCAGACTCGAACTGGCCAACTTTCTCGACAGGAATCTTGTCGAGGAAACCGTTAACACCAGCGTAGATAACAGGCACTTGCTCCTCAAAGGCAAGAGGAGAGTATTGTTTCTGCTTCAACAACTGGGTCAAACGCTCACCACGGACCAAGGTTTGCTTGGTGGAGGCATCGAGATCGGAACCGAACTGGGCGAAGGCAGCAACTTCACGGTACTGAGCCAAGAAAAGTTTCATAGATCCGGCAACCTGCTTCATGGCCTTGACCTGGGCAGCGGAACCGACACGGGACACAGACAAACCGACGTTAATGGCGGGACGGATACCCTTGTAGAAAAGCTCGGCCTCCAAGAAGATTTGGCCGTCGGTAATAGAAATGACGTTAGTGGGAATGTAGGCAGATACATCACCACCCTGGGTCTCAATAATGGGCAGGGCAGTCAAAGATCCACCGCCATTCTTGTCGGACATCTTGGCGGCACGCTCCAAGAGACGGGAGTGGAGGTAGAACACATCACCAGGATAGGCTTCACGGCCAGGGGGACGACGGAGCAAGAGAGAGAGCTGACGGTAAGCGACGGCTTGCTTGGACAAATCGTCGAAAACAATGACGGCGTGGCGGCCATTGTCACGGAACCATTCACCGATGGCAGCACCGGAGAAGGGAGCCAAGTATTGAAGGGGAGCGGCTTCAGAGGCAGTAGCAGCAACAATGATGGAGTACTTCATGGCATCGTTGTCTTCAAGGGTCTTAACGAGCTGAGCGACAGTAGAACGCTTCTGACCGACAGCGACGTAGACGCAGTAAAGCTTTTTAGACTCGTCAGTGCCATTGTTCCAGCGCTTCTGGTTAAGAATGGTGTCGAGAGCAACGGCAGTCTTACCGGTTTGACGATCACCAATGATCAACTCACGCTGACCACGGCCGACGGGCACCAAAGCATCAACAGACTTAAGACCAGTCTGCATAGGCTCAAAAACAGAGCGACGGGGCAAGATACCAGGAGCCTTTTGCTGGGCACGGGCAAAGACTTTGGTGTTCAAAGGTCCCTTACCGTCAATGGGGTTACCAAGAGCATCAACTACACGACCTAAAAGCTCAGGTCCGACAGGAATGGAGACAATCTCACCAGTACGTTTGACGGTATCACCTTCCTTAATGGAACGGTCAGAACCGAACAATACAATACCGACCTGGTCGGCTTCCAAATTAAGAGCCATACCTTTGACACCAGAAGCGAACTCGACAAGCTCTTCAGCCAAAACATTGTTCAGGCCATGAACACGGGCAATACCGTCACTGAGTTAGTAAATTGAAATTATGAGAAAAAACAAATAGGGCAAGGGATATTCACTAGTTGTCTGGAAATAGTTAAATAGAATGTTGTGTTGGAGAAAGAATTACTTGAGGGTAAGAAAGGGAAGAAGAAATAAGGTTTGCTGCAGAGTTTCTCGAGGGAAAGAGTGTAGAGAATGCCAGGGCAGACTAAAGGCACGTCCATTACAGCAACCGAAAAAAAGAAGAAGAGAGTAATAAAACCATGACAAAAGAACTAGAAAATACCCCGGAAATATATGAGGTATAAAATTTGGAAGTACTTACCCAACGGACAAAACGCGACCAGTTTCGGCAAGGTTAGCATCGGTAGAAGCGCCGCGAATACGCTCCTCGAGAATAGAAGAAACCTCGGTGGGGGCGGGTTTGGCCTCGGCGTAACCACGAACAGCAATGCGAGACTGAGTTAGTACAATGTTTCCAAAGAGAAGAGCAAAAGAGTAAAGCAGACAGAAAGAATGTCCCGAGCGGGTCAAAGTAGGAAGAAAGGGACGAGAGGGTAGCCGTGAGAATAACTCGAACCCCAACAAGACGAAACTGTCTAAGAGACACGGTCAAAAAGAGGAAGAGTGAGCAATGAACGAGCAATTGCATTATATGGCCGGCAGATAAGGAATTCAGTGAGCAATAATTGCTCACAGCACAGACAGAAGCGCCGAAAGAAACAAAAGAGGTTCGGAAGACCGGGAAAGGGGGCAGATGGAGAGAGCGGGGAAGAGGAGGGAGGAGAGAAAGAATTGAGGAGCTATAATATACGTACAGAAACAGCAGGAACACGGGCAACACGGGCCGCAGTGTTACGGATAGCAGAGCGAAGAAGCATGGTAGAGGGATCGGGAGAAAAAAAGAAAGAGTTGTGGAGGGAGGAAATAGAGCCGGGGAGGGCCGGGGAGGGAAGGGACGTCGAGCGGTTGCTATGACAACCAACATGCCTGTCAGTTGTCATGCCAACCACAAGGCAACCCAGACACCGTTTCGGCTGGCTTGGGCACAGTGCAGAGACACAGGCCCTTCGGAGTGGAACCACCCAATAAGACTCCCAGGATAATTCTGCTTCTTTCCCACTCCTACCTACCTACCTATACAACAACGGGTTCCCCCAGTCCGCCTATTTTGTGTTCAGTGTTTAAGACCTAACTTCTGTATAGATATTTATAGCTAGCACTATGTCTTCACGTATATTTAGCCGAGCCATGTCGGCTGTTGCCCGTCCCACTCGCTTTACCCCCGATCCGGCCGTGGCTGCTGAGTTCAAGGCTCAGATGGTTGCTGTGCGCGAACACAACGCCCATTCGTCCAACAACTGGCGTCGTATTACTTACTATCTCGCTGTGCCTGTCATGATTGTGTCTGGCTACTCGGCATACAAGATGGAACAGGAGCACTTCGAGCACCGGGCCCACGCTCCCCAGGTTCCTGAGGACGAGCTTCCTCCAGAGTACACTTACCAGAACATCCGTACCCGGGACTTCTGGTGGGGTGATGGTGACAAGACTCTGTTCTGGAACCCGGCTGTGAACTCTCACCGTCGTGCTTAGAATCTCTTCCCTCTTTTGACCTTGACTCTACAATTATTCGTCTGGTTATAATCCCATGTTACTGATGTTAATCGATGCGTGTAGTTTATTTGTAGCCATGCTTAAACTAGAAATTAGGTAATTTTACTTTACTTTAAGATTGTTGTCCAATGACATACTGCTTGAACCAATGTGCCAGCCGATGGTACACCATCCGGTTGGCGTTGTGGAAATAAATCGAGTGGTCGGAGTCCGGGAACATGTGCATATCGTAGTTCTGCACACTGGACTCATCCAAGCGGTCTAACAGCCGCAATGTGTTCTGCACATGCACGTTATCGTCGCCTGTTCCGTGCATGATCAAGAACCGCTTGGTTTGTTGCAGTGCATATGTGTTGCGGATGGCGCTGGTGTCGTATCCTTCTTCATTGTCTTTGGGCTGGTGCATGTACCGCTCGGTGTAGATAGAATCGTACAGTCTCCAATCGGTGACCGGGGCCACCGCCATACCATATTTAAAGGTTGCCCCATGGTCTTGTTCTAGTGTCTTCAATGTCATGTACCCGCCGTAGCTCCACCCCCAGATCGCCGTCCGGTTACTGTCAATGTATGGTCGTTGGATGAACGCTTTCCCAGCAAGGATTTGGTCCTCACTTTCTGCTTTCCCCAATTGCAGTCGGACCGCATTACGGAACTTGCGTCCCATAAACCCGGTTCCACGACCATCAACTGTCACTACTACTGCATTCAACGCTGCACACACATATTCCTCAAAATGATACGAGTAAGTCTGCTGCACTAGCTGGCTGACTGGACCCCCGTACACTTTAAAAAGCAGGGGATACTTGGTGTTTCCACTCTTATCGAAATTAGGTGGCCGCATTTCTACAACATTGGCTCTGAAGCCTCCTCCAACCTCCACGGTCGAGTATATCTTTTCTGGCTGGGCAGTTTTGGCATACCGTTCCGCCAATTCTTGGTTACTCTCCACCAACCGCCAACTTTGCTGATCTAAATCCACTAAATGTTGCTGGGGTATCCCAGGTCCTTTTTGCAGCACAAGCGCGTACTTGCTAGACGGCGAAAATGAAGCCTGAATAAACGCCGGTTCCCCGGGTTTCTGCGATACCTCTTGGCGTTCACTACCATCCAAGTTCACGCTGTATAACCGCCGTTCTGTCGGTGACGCCTCCGTAGATAAGAAGTATACTTTCCCCCGCTCTAAATCCAGTCCAGAGGGAGCACTATCAACTTCCCATTCGCCTTCGGTCAAATATACTTTAGGAGTAGATGAATCCACCGGACTGAACAGAGCTAAATGAGCATACCCGTCCTTGATGACGGTGTCAATGTACCCATCCTGATCCCGGCCTGCAGAAACATTGGCAGGTACATATCTAGTTTGCTGACTAACCTCAAACCATCCACCGTCCTTAGATACATCTTCTGTGCGCACAACCGAGGCCTTACTATGTTTCACGTCCACTAAAACGACTTTCAGCACATCACTTTCCCGATTGGTTTGACGTAAAAGTACAACTTCATTTCCCATCCAAGTCACTTCAGTAATCAGATCATCAAATGCCGCTCCTTGCACTTCGGGAACGAACACATTTTCACTATTCACCCCATAAACCTGTAGGGACACTACAGGGTTTGGCATTCCCGGTTTGGGATACTTGATGTCCAATATATTTGGATAAACACTTTTTCCGGTGATATAATAACTCAATGGATAATCTGGAACTTCAGTATCATTAGTCCGGAGATAAGCCAAATGGCCGCCATCCGGAGACCACCACAAAGCAGAATGTCCCCCAAAGACTTCTTCCTCGTATACCCAATCTGGTACCCCGTAAAAGACACCAGGGCCGCCATCGTGCGTTATTTGTTCAGATTTTGATTGCTTATGAAACGTCTTATGGGGATCAAGGTTGTGAACAAACAGGTTGTGATCTTGTTCTCGAATATAGGCGATGTGCGACCCGGTGGGATCCCATTCAGCCACCAGTATACGGTCCAGGTTTCCTAACGGCTCATAGGTCTCAGATGAAATATCGTAAATAAAATAAATCCCGGAAAACGAGTGTCTCCACCGTTTGATGTATTCCGTAAGAAGCAAAGCCTTGTCCATCTTAGGGGAGATGTAGACACCAGCTATTCTGTACTTTTTATCCGCAAAGGTAAAGCTAGAATGATTGAGAACTAGCTTAGAATAATCCGTATTAATCCGTTTGAGATGCCACCCTTTTTCCGATCTATCTAAATAGTACCCATCATTCTCTTCTGATCTAATCCAATCAATACTGGAGCTACGAGCAAAATATTGGCCAGAAAGAATATCGTCTAAGTTTGGTTTAGACAGTTCGGATGTTTTTGAGACTCCATTATGCGACGATGTGGTATAGTTACTCGAATGATTGCTGGTAGATTTGGACAAAGACACTGTAGTAGTAACAGCCCAGGCAATAAGTAATATAACGGCTAGACAAAGACCTAAAATAACCCAAATCGACCGCCACCATGGCCGGCGCCGGCGTCTAGAATATGAAGATTGTTCTTCATAAACGGGGTTGTTCTCTTTAGGAGAAACATCGTCTAGCTGTTCAAATATAAAGCTAGTGGCACTTCTACTGCGGGATCGAGGACTAGTAAAACTGGTTTCGGCTTCAATATCTTCCTCTAGTTGGCCCATTATGGTATCTGTAAACCACTAATATGGACACTTGTCTATAAAATATTAGACAAGTCAGTGCCTAAGAAAATAGCAACAGTAGGGAATATATAGTTCTTTATATAGTTCGCATGTATGCTGAAAGGAAGGTTTAGAGTAAAGTGTAGGGAGGCCGGGTAATTAGCTTTCAAAAGCGGCTACCGAAGGGTGTGATTGGTTGAATAAGATAAATTATAGTTGCGCCGTGCAGGTACAAAGAGCACCTTATCCCCCCGGGAGTTTGGCCGTACGAAGAAGACTGGATTTAGTACAGAGAGTTCAGTGAAGAGAAGAGAGAAGAGAGAAGAATTAGTAAAAAAAAAATAATTAAGTCTATAGGGTTACAAAAGGCAATGTAATCTTAAATAGCAGGAAGGGACAAACATAAAGGCTGAGATGCAAGAAAAGAGATACTTTTTCGGGGGGAAGGGGGAAAGAAGAGGAGGAGGATTTGGAGGTTATTAACGGTATATGAAGAGCAGGGTTAATATAATAAGAACCACAAAGATTAGGACCCTTTAGGTTTTGATAAACAAAAACCAGCAGAAACCAAAGAAAGAGGTAGAATCATAACGTAGAAAATACAAAAAGGTTATTTGTAGCGGCGATTGCGATGGAGTCTTCGTGCGGGTGCCAGCTCATATGTAGAATCTTCTTATTGAAATCGATGGAATCTGCGTCGAGATCTCGTTTGACAGCATTACGATTTGGTGAGGATGTCATGAGCTTTCCGCCAATAGGAGTAGGTACGCCGACTTTCTTAGCGCGGAACGCGGACTTGTCTGCCTGCAGAACTATTTCGGTTTCCGGGGCGGATGTATCGGCGGCGTTGGGGTAGATCATGAAGTTGTTATTATAGGAACCGGTCATGACACTGGATCCGTCACCCCGAAGCTCCACTTCGAATTTATCAAAAATAGAATCGTTATCGTAAGCATCGCAGAGACGTTTTTGGAGATGTTCGTGAGTGTTTATAGTCTTTATGGGCTCGCGTTCCATGTTGACATCCCAAATTTTAACAGTGAGATAGTCGCGGGTAACAATATACCGACCATCTTGGGAGAATTTCAGGTCACTGATCGAAGAGATGATTTCGGAAAAGAAAGACCGGTTATTAAGATCAGGCTGCTCTTCGTACATTTTGGCGTGGACATCGCATAGAGCTGCTTCACGCATATCGGCCAAGCGGGTAGAGCCCTTGGAGCTGGAATAGGCGAACAAATTGCAAGAGGTAGGATGAAACTCAGCTACCGTGATGACTTCGGCCAGTTCCTCCATGTTTACCGGTTTGATATCAACGATATTAAAACTCTGGTTGGGGATTTCGAAGTTCCAGAGGTTGATTCTGAGGTCATCAGCGGACAAAAACGTCTCATCGTCAGAATTGACCGAGACAGAGTTGATATGGTAGGCATGTGCATTGGAATATATCTTTCTCGGAGTAGCAGTAATGATGGATTCGTGAAGAGTCACGCGAGGTAGTCGCAGTTGGTCGATGGACGAAGGCGCCCAGGCCGGGTGAGCCCCCGCTACCGAGAGATTGTTCTCGGCCACGACCTTTATATTCTTCTGATAGACTTTCCACAGCTTTATGGTTTTGTCATTAGTCGAAAGTAAGAAATGGGCCTGGTTTTGGCGCCGGCACCATTTGATCTTATTTATCTTCTCCTCGATCTCAAGGCTCTTGAGGTAATCAAATTCCGGGTCGTGGGACTGAAATTCGGTGAAAAACTTATACTCGCAACCACGTTTAGAGAAATTGCGCTCAAATAAAACAACACGCCCGCCTTTGTCACCAGTGGCCAGATAGTTACCAGTTTGATCGAACTCTACGGCAGAAATGATATCGGCCTCGGTGATATCTTCGGAATCACCTTTGTCACCAAAACATTGAGCAAACTTCCAGGTGGCCTGAGGGTCACCAGGACCAGGAGCTGAAGGCATGATTGTCAAATTTTACAAAAAGTCTACGGGAAAGAAACACACAAACAGTGGGGGCAACGGAGGGAAATCAGCCGGAAAGAAGAAAAGCAGTACGGCGGCGAGTTGCGGGGCACCGGGAAAAAAGAACAGAATACCAACTATTTACCAATCTAAAACAGGTGTAGTCAGTAATAAATGTGCGAAAAAAAAAACGCGGCAACTAAGCAATTGGTGGACAATTGTGCTGGTTTGGCCGGAAGCAGTAAAAGATGAAAAAGGTGGTTAAGTTAGTATGCGTAGTGTTTGAGGGAGAAAAACTGTGTGGGTTTCTCAGGTTGGGAGGATGGGGGTTAAGTTGGTTGGTTACAGGAGGGAGGGAGGACCTTGCCCACGAGCCAGCCAGGGTTCTAAACCTCCAAATAGGGACCAGTCTGCCCCACAAATTCAGTAAGACTATGAGGCTATTGCAATACAGCCAATTTCTCTTTTTCTTTTTTTGGTACTTTTGGAAAGTGAGCCGGTTGGAGAAAGCGAAACAAGGCCCACTGAGTGTACGGGCACGATCTTGCCCTAGCAACCAGTGATCGTTGCAGCCACTGAACCCGAGGTAAACTAAACTTCCAACCTTGCTTCTTTTCCTTCTGTTTTGAATCCATAGCAATCCGACCTACTAGTGAACCCACCTTTTTAGCAGCAACCTGGATTACAGGGCGAGCATAGATCTATTAAGGGGGAACTACTTGACGAGTGGTGTGATTGGAAGCCATTTGTGTGGCTACGATAAAGTTTGGATTCGGGAATTTCGTTGTGGCTGGAACCGACTCGTCAAAGTTATAGCGATTTTTCTCCTGGTAGAGCTAAAAGAAAGAAAGAAAAAGAAGATAGAAAGGAAATCACCGGTCTGAATTGTATGAATCCTGGAGATAAAGGCAAAGAACCCGAAGAGTCTGCGTCGGTAGGCGGAAATCAAGGAGCGGCTGCTACGTCTAGTCCAAATGATGATATTGATTCCAAAGGTTCTAAACCGAGAAAGTTAGCCTCGGTTATTGCAGAGTCTGCGTCTTCTCTGGCGAAATCGATGGGCCGGAGCGATCACATTAGCTTCCAGTCTTCTTCGACGCCCGCAGGCTCAAAATCTCAGCGATTGCCGTCCCAGCTGTCCTCCTTCGGTTCCCAGCAGTTGGACCCCAGAGGCTCCACCACTAGGCCCGGTGGCTCAGGTACTAGTTCCTCGATTCGAACACAACAAGATACTCGCCAGAATATCTCACTTGAAGATCAGGAGAGTTTGCTTGGCGCAAACGTTGCAAATAGCACATCATCCAATGGATCCTGGCCGGATCCAATCTCTCTTCTTGTATCGCCGGAACAAGGTTCTCAGGTGGGGGTTCCAGACCCAACTGCTATTGCGCCCTTGCCTCCTACTGGTCAAGCGATTAAAGATCAAGAAATGAACGATGGGCAGCAAATAATTAAATTTCTGGACGATTATCAACCTGGCGAACAATCAGAATTTACTAATGATTATCAGCGCCTGCCCAATAATCCTAGTTCGATTTCAGAAGTCAATTACGAATATACCCCACGTTCCCGTGACATCCAAACGGACTCCCATCTCCCACCAACTCTTATACGTCAGCTAGCACAGGTAGATGACCCGGTGGAATATTTAATGAAACATGCAACCGAGTACGCTTACACAGTTTGGGGCAACGATGCCGAAGCAGTGGAACTAGCCGCCCGGAAACAAGACAGAACTTTAATGCATACTGTCTGGCAAAGAATCCGCAGTAACTCAAGGCTATGACACCAGACTGCATTAATCATGGTCGGAGTGTTCGTAAAGGAAGGGTGACATATGTTTCGGTAGTATTTTTCTTCTTAATACTTGATGTAAGAACCTTAAACTGACCATCAGCGACTCATGATTGGGTCACGTCCAGCAAAGAGCAATCATTGGAGATCTAGCTTAACTTTGTTTAGCATTAGCTCCTGAGCTTATCTTTATATTACCCCAGCCCCATGTATCTTGGAGCATATCTATCTTTACAATTGTAACGCTGGTTGCATGCATGTTACACCATGACGTATCACACCCGTGGACTATGGAGTGTGATACTAGGTCAGACCTGTTCTCACAGGAACGCATATTGCGCTAATAAACTCCAAAAATGATGTGCGCCAAGGCAAGTTCGCCTCATTCTATTGAGAGTACCTCCATGTCCCAACCTTGCCTCAGACTAACGATAAAATGGGATCGAGCGTCCTAATTTAGCAAACTAAGCGCCTCTCTTCCCGCCATCATCCTCTATGGGGCGAGAAAGTGGTAGTTAGAGAGCCTTACAGTGATATTTTTGTTTTTCATTAGGGAACTTATCCTGACATTATGCTACTAATAGACACAACAACCTCAAATACGAAGGTGAGCATTGAACGTCTAATGATGAGAAAGCGTGACCTAATTAAGCTCAACGCTTACACTAAACCTTATTCGATTTTTTTAATTTTCTTATAGCGTCCTGGCTATTGGTCCAACGACATAAGATCTGAGTCTAAATTTATAATGACAGGGTGGTGCCGCACCTGAACCTTCGGGTGCCAAAGCTTATTATTTCCATACTACTTTCTCTGCATATATTCACTGCGGATGATACTTTTCTCCGTCGATATATATATATATATATATCGATATATATATCCATCTTTCTATCTTTTATACCCACAAACAGCCTCTCTCTTTCATCGTATTCCACGAGCACCAGCTTCAACATCATCTTCCTCCTTTTTCTCTGCTTTCCAGTCGGATTGGTTTTGGTTCTCCGAAACTAGTTGCTGGCACTCTTCTCTTGGTGTCTACGAACATCTTTTTTCTTCTTATATTAGTCCATGTTATCTTTCGATTATTGCTCCTGCCCTCTCAACATTAATTCAT
Source organism: Tortispora starmeri (assembly GCA_030574535.1). Classification (NCBI taxonomy): domain Eukaryota; kingdom Fungi; phylum Ascomycota; class Trigonopsidomycetes; order Trigonopsidales; family Trigonopsidaceae; genus Tortispora; species Tortispora starmeri. The sequence goes on along the minus strand of JAJMFD010000009.1, from coordinate 251,932 downwards.
TCGATATAGATTTTGACCAGACACCTAGTTCCAACCTCGTATTCAGCGACCTGCTTATGTTCCCTACCCGTCGTTCAGAGTATCAGGATGAGCAAAATCATGAGCAGCCTTCGAGTGACTCTCGGACTACCTACTCTAGCACTGCTGCCATGTCAGAAGATTCCTACTACGCTGCTGTTCCACAGAGGTACTGCCCCGAGAACTACCAATCTTTAGAGGCGGTTTTTCCTTCTTCATTCGGATCTTCCTCGGTGTCTCCCTTGCCGACTCATCAAGAAGATTACTCTTATAGAACACATTCGGCTGAGATGAACCCACACCACCCTCAGTTCTCTAATGTCCCATTGCCTACGCCCATTCAAAGCTATTCTCGGCCTTCGGCTTATGAAGAAGAGTTCTACGGCCTATCTGAACCTTCTAGCTATTCCGGAACTCCGGCATCGGCTCCTTTAGAAGTTGTTCCGCCACTGCAAGCAAGCTCTATGTCTATTCCTAGCGACACCCCTCGTAGGTATACCTACTCTCTTCCTAAACCAGAGTCTTCTTCTTCTTCCCCTTCTTATTCACATCACTTATCAGCACCTTCCTCCGTTCATGGCCCCGATGACCTTACACCTCAACAGCGTGACTTGTTGTTACGTTCGAAACCGAAGAAAGGCGCATTTAGATGCACACACTGTACTGAAACTTTCACTCAAGCATTGGATTTCTACTACCATCTCAGAGACGCCGGTGTAGAGCGGCCCTATAAGTGCCTCAGTAATACCGACTGTGTGTGGTCTGTAATCGGCTTTGCGAAGCATAACGAATGGAAGAGACATACTCGGCATCAACATATGGATGCTCAGTACGAATGTTCCCACCCTAATTGCAAACGAACATTTATGCGTCTCGACAGCAAGCGACGTCATGAACGCCACATTCATGACCTCTAATCTTAGAAGATGAGAAAAAGAAGCAGAAAAAAAAGGGGTGTGGCTACTCTACACAGTCGCGCCCCAGTCTTATGAATCTTACTTATATTTATTTTGTCCTTTCGCTCACTATCATGTATCACTAAGTGCTATGATTTCCTCCTGTAGAAACAAGCTTTCTCGGAGTCTACCTGTACCACTCCAGTTATGCTAGGGTAAAGACCTTAAACTTCCGGCAGATCTCATCAAAATCTCGGAGAATTGCCCTATTGTATTTCATAAAATGGCTTTTTTTGTGCTTGATTTTCGTCTCCTGTCTCCCATCTCCTTCCTCCTTAACCCGCCGGAATTGTTACCCGAAGAGGTATTGGACCCCGGGAAGAAGGTTACCCGGCCTGGATTACTCACCTCCACCCAATGACAGATCTTTTCTTCCCATTCAACCAACCCTAAAGGATAATAAAATCGATCTAAACCAGGGAGAAAATCAAGGATTAAGACCATAGGTTGGCTTAGTTTACTATTAAAAAAGTAATGGCAGTTATAGAAGTCGAGTCGGACGAGCAGTTTGAAGCTTTAACACAGTCTGCCGGATCCAAGCCCATCGCAGTATCCTTTCATACTAGCTGGGCTGCGCCTTGTAAGACCATGAATGCTGTGTTTGCCAGTCTTGCTGCCGCTACCAATGACGTTATGTTTCTGTCAGTCGATGCAGATGCTCTTCCTAATATCTCCGAGGCCTTTGATGTTTCTGCAGTACCTTTCTTTGTATTTCTCAAGGAGAAAACCATCGCCAAAGAAGTCTCTGGAACCGATTCTAAAGAATTGGCGGCGGCGCTGCAAGCTGTTGTGGGTGGTTCTTCTTCGGGACCTGCAACTGCAGTGGTTGATCCGGCAAGTGCTACTGTTCCCGTTCCAGTTGCTGAAGAGGAATCTCCCGAACAGCTGAATGCTCGTTTGGCTAAGCTCGTAAAAGCTGCTCCTGTGATGTTATTCATGAAGGGTACTCCCGCCGCACCACAATGCGGGTTTTCTCGTCAGCTTGTGGGAATCTTACGGGATAATAATGTTCGGTTTGGTTTCTTTGATATTTTAAAGGATGATTCTGTTCGACAGGGCCTGAAGGCCTTCTCGGACTGGCCTACGTATCCTCAACTGTATATGAACGGCGAGCTGGTTGGTGGTCTGGATATTATCAAGGAGTCTTTAGAACAAGATCCCGATTTTTTTACCACTATGCTTGAAGCTGCTTGAATCATCGAAAGTAACCGAAATCTCTCAATTGCTCGATTTGTCGTTACTACCCCACCTTGTTTCTCTCTTTCTCTTTTGGTGTCGATCAGTCGGATACCTCATCGTCTGTCAACATCAAGTGGTCCTGGAACCCCAAGTTATGCCTATCGGTGTTTCCCCTTACCTCAGCTTTCACTGTAATATTAGGCGGTTTCATTTCTGCGTTGTGGACCGCTGGATCTACGGTCTCTTCTTCTTCTTCTTCTTCTTCTTCTTCCTCTTCTTTACTGGTGTTCCGCGTTCCGGCTAATAAAGTGGTAAACCGCCGACGGTGCGGCCACCAAAGACTATATTCCTCGGCACCTAATCGTGCCATTTTCACATCTTTATATCTCTCGGCCTGAAATCGTCTTGAAGTTTCTCGCCGTAACTTTCCACATTTATATTCTCGGGTATACATTATCTGGTTGTCGGTTCCCCCATTGGGGTTCAACCAGCCTCGATGGCCTCGAGTATCGCTGCAAGTGTCCAATCCTGCCACTATGCCCAGCGCTAAAACATGCACTCCATGTTCAACAGTTAAGCTATCTGAATCTGATGCAACTTTGCTTATTAATTCCATAATATTCATCGGCGGGTTCGAGCCCGCATAGTTCTCAAATAATGTAGACCCATAGATCTCTGGAGATTGAGTTTGCATGGCGTAGTCCACATCAAACCCTGTCTCATCACTGTCAATACCGTTAACGCTAACATTGTCCTTTTCATTTGGTTTGTAGTAGACTACTTTCCCCACGGAATGGAACAGTCCAAAATAAGATTCTCGTCCGCCGCCAGCAGCGGAAAGAAATAGCTCCATGTAAGCCTTCGGCGATATGGAGTAATACTGAAATGTGTTGACTGCCGACCGTACATCTCCCAGACCTGCTAAATGTTTCAAGATCGGTTCAGCCGAGCGTATTTGGGCTCGGGTCCAATGTTCTTCCGCTTCGATGCGTTTTAAAGCTTTGGTTAAATAGGTAGGCGCAACCTTGTTGAATCGAATCACCTGACACTTGGGATGGGCAAGAATCTCTGGGCACAACAAAGAATCCACTGACACTGAACGAAACCTATCGGTATCACCTTCGATTTCGGTGATAACCAATACCATGGGACACCGGGCCCAGGAAGCCGACAGATGAGTTAGCAAGGGGGTATGAAAATACGACTGGCGAGTACTAGCAATGTTAGAGTATGCAGACTGAGGAAGATCTTCAACAAGTAGCACGGGAGGCAAGTTTTCACTAGAATTTCCCGTATCTAAGGCAGAAAATCGAGCTAGAGTACACCATTCAGTAAACGCAGTCTGTTTAGATTCTGGCACAAACTCCACTATCTGTCGCTGAGCTTTGTTTGCCAGTACTTTCAAAACTGCTGATTTCGATGCTCCAGAGGGACCAGAAAGAACTAAGAGTTTTAATCTTCCCTGTATCAAACTATCGAACGCAGCTTGAGTATCTTTCAGTTTTCTGGGATGAATAGCTACGTCCTGGATGGACCTTGGAGTATGTTTTTCTGGCCACAGTTGATAGTTATCAAATGATGTAGATTCATCTTTCACATTTTGTATTTGTGGATCATTTTCTTCAGTATCCGAAATAGGATCATCTTCTATACCCTGTAAGCTATTCCCAAGTTTGGTTGAGTGATCAATTTGTTTAGGATCAGCACGGGGCCACAGGTCCACCTTGGATTTTAAGACTGATAAAATGCTTGGCTGGTCAGAATCTATCCGGGCCCGTTTACGGCCTTTTTTTCTTGCACTCATTCCCCTTGGCTCGTCCACAGAATGGGCCGATCGCCTCGAGTTTGGGTATATATATATATTTTATGTTGGAATTACCGTAAATACACTGGAGAGAAAGTTAAACTTTAATTATTCCCCGGCACAGCTCCCAACTTTCCTGGTCTTCCTAAACCTTTAGTATTCGTCATCATCTGAGAATAATGTCTACAATGGATTTGACACGATTTGGAGGTGAGATTGAACGGGCGTATCGTGACGTGGTTCGTGGTGATAGTGAATGGGCTGTATTTGCTTTAGAAGGCTCGGCACTCAAAGTCCAAGAAACTGCCCCCGCTAATGCTCCATTCCAGGAGTTCCTGGACGAATTCAACGACGGCAAATTGCAGTACGGATTTGCTCGGGTATCTGACCCGAGTTCCAGCTTAACTAAATTTGTATTTGTTGCATGGTGCGGCGAAGGTGTTCCTGTTCGCGTTAAAGGATACTTCGCGGCCCACACGGCTGCTGTGGCTAAGGTTCTCCACGGCTACCATATACAAGTTACTGCTCGATCTTCCGATGATTTGGATGAAGATGAGATTCTTCAAAAAGTCGCTACTGCTTCGGGCGCTAGCTATACTGGCTCTCATTTGACTACTAAGGCTTCTGCTAAGACTGTTCCGACTCGACCTATTTATGCCGACAATCGATCTCATAGCAATACCAACAACAACAACGACGACGACGATGGTTGGGGTGATGCGCCTCCTGTAACTCGTACAAAGCTTGAACCTCCGGTCTCTGCCTACAAGCCGACTGTGATAACACCTGCACCTGCCTCGACTTCCGCTTCGCCATCAATAGCTTCGCCAGAGCCGGAGCCGGCACCAGCCCCGGTCTCTGAACCTGAACCGGAGCAGGAGGTGATTAAATCTGAGCCAATTAAAGGTGAATACAAACCAATTGGTAAAGTAGACTTAGCTGCTCTACGTGCAGAAGCGGAAGAAAGGGAAGCAAGCCTTGCTCGTGAACATGCTTCTCGTCCTAAGTCTGTGGCTCCTAAGACTGGACCGACTGCTTCTGCGACTTCTGCGACTTCTGCGGCTTCTGCGACTTCTTCTCCGTCTGGACCTTCTATAAAGGACCGCATGTCTGTGTTTTCTGATGGGCGACTTTCTTCTTTGCCAAAGCCTTCCATTTCCAAATCCGTCACTTCTCGCTACCACCCCTCGTCCAATTTCACTAAAGGTCCTGCGCCTTCTGTAGATCTTGCATCTTCCGTATCAGCGCCGAAGACTCTAGCGGCTAATAAAAATTTTGCTGATGAAGGTGGCAAATCGCCCGCCCAATTATGGGCTGAAAGAAAAGCAAAGGCTGCCTCTAGTAATAACTCAGCGCACCCAGTAGAATCTCCCTCTTCTTCACATTCCTCTTCCTTTTCCACTGTGAAACATGAATCGGAAGAGTCTTCTTCAGTACCATCGGTTTCTGATCTTAAATCTAAATTTGGTGACCGTGCGCCTCGTTCTTCATTCTCACCACCGCCACCGGTTCGCGAGTTCCCTAAGCCTACAGAACCCAAAGCTCCAGTATCACAGAAGGAGTCCTCCTGGGATGAAGAACAAGAACAAGAACAAGAACAAGATTCTCAACCGGGATTGTCTAGTATCAAAGATCGTTTGGCCAACTTGAATGTCGGGGGCCCCCCTCCTTTACCAGGAAGGGGCTCTGTACCAGAAACTCCACAAGCTACTCAAGACTCTAAGGAATCAGAAGAGAAGGAAGAAGAGGATTTCGAACCTATTCCGCCTCCACCTCCTGCTAGTGCGTACCGTACCGCCGAGGACCGATTGGCCGACTCAAATGTTGGTGGACCGCCTCCTTTGCCTGGACGTGGTTCTGTACCAGAACCACCAGCAAATAGTTACGAGTCTGAGGGCCCAGAGGAGAAAGGAGGCGAAGAACTTGATTCTATTCCACCTCCACCCCCTAGTGCGATTACAAGCTCTCAGGAGGCTGTACCAAAACGCAGCTTGCCCCCAGCATTTATTCCTCCTATGCCTGCCTCTTCTACTTCTACTCCTCTCACTCCTGCACCGGCTGCACAATCTTCGCCAGCCCCAGTGCCTTCAACCTCACAAGGAACTACTGCGGTGGCAATCTATTCTTATGAACAGGACGAAGACAATGAAATTGGATTTACTGAAGGAGAAACTATCACTGATATTACGTTTGAGGATGATGATTGGTGGAGTGGCAAGAACGCAGCTGGAGAAGTGGGCCTCTTCCCTTCAAGCTATGTTGAACTAGTATCGAGTACAGTATCCATTCCCCAGCCCGTGGCAGCAGATTCTGGTGGTGAATCGAGTACTTCTGTAAAAGGTCCCTCTGCTACCGCATTGTACGACAATGTTGCTGACGGAGATGACGAGATCTCTTTTGCAGAAGGTGGAATTATAGAAGACATAGAATTTGTTGACTCCGAATGGTGGATGGGAACCTACAATGGTACTCGAGGAATATTCCCTGCAACGTATGTTCAATTGAACGAGTAGCTTCTTTCATATTACAACTTACCAGTCGATCTGAGAAAGGCATTACAAATTAAGCGAAGTAAGTTAGGGAAAAATGATGTTATATGTTATCCATTTCTATATCTATTAAACAGTAAAAATTACACATTAAAATTCTTAATCCAAAACCGAAATACCGGCTCGGCTGGCGGGTGTGGGATCATGCGGCGGTTGACAATGGCCTGATGCGTTAAGCGAATGTCTCGTAATATTACAGCATAACGCTTCCAGGAAAGCTGATTAAGATTGGCAAGAATCTCAACCTGTTCTATACTCAGGCAATAGGGAACCAAATTTACTGGTTCAAGTTTGGCGATATCTTTGGGATCTAAATTAGATATATCAGCGGCTTCTTCGACACTATGACGAGTGTGATTTAAAGCCTCAAAATCCGATTCAACTGTCTCCCCTACAAAATCAGAGACAGTATATGACGTGGAGTTGCTGCGTTGTATCAGTTTGTGATTGCTGTGAAATGCTCGCAATCTATGGTTGGACTTAAGAGATGCTACTATGTGATAAGTTAAAGCAACCATAAATGCAAAAGGACCAATAAATACCACAGCTAATGATAATGCAATTTTCATATGCCATGGTCGTGGAACAGATGCTATAACTGGATGCGGAATTGATTCCCCGGCCTTGGGAACGTAGACGGTTTCGTTTAGATCAACTAATAAGGGAGCAGAATCAACAACGTATTCAACAGCCATCGATTGTGTATCATAACTGAACGGGTCCTTATCTAACATAGCACCAGACCAGAGCGGCACAGAAATATCTTTAAGTGCGTTAGCGTACACTTCAAGATGTGGAAATAAAGCTAAGCCTTTCATCGGAGACTTTTCTGGAGAAGAGAGGTCCAACAGAGTATTGTTGTCAAGCATAAGATCAGTTCCAGATTGCCCGATAAACCGACGCCCTAGAAATATTAGAATTCTGTCCACGAAAGAAGGTTTGTTGATTCGCCGCCCGAGGTGGGGAGTGGCGAAAGTAATAAAATTAACTGGTCTTAATTTACTTAGCCATCCATCGTCATACAATAATCCGATAACGTATCGTAGTACTAGCCCTCCGAAAGAATAACCTACACAGCTGATGGATGTGATTTTAGGATTATGAGCAAGGTAGTCCAAGATCTCATTGTATGCCCTATGAGCACAGAGTACTACTCCATCAAAAGTATAGGATCCGGCATTGCTAGTTATAACCAGAGTAGACAACTCGGGATGAGCTTTTGTGAGCCTCGACTCTAAATAGTCCAAATGGTGCGGGTTTCCCCAAAGCCTAAAACAGTTAGAATATTGGACGGAACAATTTGATTGAAAACAAATAAAACACATACCCATGATGAAGAATTACCAAATGTGACATTGAATCCGCAATGTGTGTTTTCAATAGAAAGAAGATACCACTGAGGTTAACAATGTAGTGCAACGTAAGTCGGAAGTTAATTTAGTCCACGGTCGGGAGATTGGATCCTCGAGAAATTAGTGGCAGATAAAGTTTAAAACTAGTGCAACCAACTAGCTGCGAGCTCCTATTGAGGGAAACAAGGTTACCCACTCGGCTCCCTCCCCTGGGAATATATTATAGGTAACATCACTCCAAGACTTCGAACGGTAGCGCGAAATAAAAGCTGCAACAGAAAGGGGAGAAAACTAAGTTACATCAACCAATGACACGTTTATGGACCTTTTGTTAATCAAGAAAATTATCATGACAGTGGATACTTATTGCAACGATCTATAGTTGTTCCAATCACCGGCGATTAAGCTAAACAATAAAAATAGTCCGCCAAGGAGAATAAATTAAGGAATTCAATTAGAGGGCTTCTCAGGTACGGAGCATTAAATCTTGCAGTCTGGCACTAACTTCGCTAATACTAGCCGCCGAGTCCATACTTTTTAACAACATACCGATTTCTGTTTGAAGATCTGGAGGGTTTAAAAAAGGACTGGCCAATACTTCTGCTGCAGTTGGTCTTCTTTTAGGGTCTCTGATTAAACAAGCTTGCACTACATCCAGTGCTGATTGTGGTACCAGTACATCGCCCTGACCTCGAGGAGGGTATTTGATTTGCACGTTATTGTCAGCAATAGCCAAAATTCGCTGCTGCCCGGGGTATTCTGCATAGGGCGATTTGGTGTATATCATTTGATATATGATGCAACCACAACTCCACACATCGGATGGCCTACCCATTTTATACCTTCGGTTTGAGCTGTCACCATTAGAGTCTGCTTGAATTAATGTTTCTGGAGCCATATAGCTCGGAGTGCCAATTTGAGAGTCTCGGGAAACGTTGACGGTGTTATCGGGGACGACGTTGGCGATTCCGAAATCTATAAGTTTCAATATGCCTTTCACCAAGACAAAGTTGGCTGGTTTTAGATCGGAATGTACGACACCTTTATTGTGAATAGCGGCCACGCACTTAACCATTTCTGAAGCGTAGTAGCGGACGAAGTTGAGGTCGAGAGGCTCATCGCTACGGCTCCATAGCAAATGGGCCAGGTCGACTTCTCCGCATTCTAGTACGACGTGAAGGCAGGATTTAGTCATTTCAAAATCAAAGATGCGGACAACCCGAGGAATATCGCGAAGGTCAGACAACAGGCGGATTTCTCCCTTGAAGGACTCAATTACTGCTGGTTCAACGCTAGTCAATTTGACTCTTTTCAAGGCGTAGATCTTATTATTCCACTGAACCTTGTAAACTTTAGAGGTTCCACCTTCCCCCATAATGGCCAGTTTATTAAAGCTGCGGCCATTGACCGTGATAACCGATTGCCGGGACGGTTTAGCATGATCGAGATCAGAAGTCTTGGACATGGGTTTTGAGAGTGATTTTAGAGGAGGAAGAGGAGGAGGAGGAGGATTAGAATTATTGCGAGGATACTGATCATTTCTGCGGTCATTTTGCTGCGGATGATTAAAATGATTTAGCTGGGCAGGATCGACTGGGGCTAGCATGGGCCGTATTCGCGGTGGGGAAGGACACCTATCTGCGCTTGAACGATCGGTGGATCGACTTGCCAAAAGAGAAGACAGAGAAGATGGTTTTGCAGTAGAAGCGTGATTATTATAGGATGAAGTAGAGGAAGAAGTAGACAAAGGTAGATTTGAAGAGAAGGCATTGAGTATACCCTGGCCAGCATCGGGTCGAGAGTTTTGTAGTACACTAGGAGAACAGACATCATTACTGTTAGTGCTAGGAGCATGGTCGAAATCTGACTGTGGCAAAAGAGTGTCTGGTCCGGAGTGCTGGGACTGAGGTGGAGGAAGAAGGTCATCAGGACTTGGTCGATCATAGTCATCCGAGACCAATGCTGGGTCTGGATAAACCGCTCTTTGTGGAGGGCCTAGAGAGTTACCGAAACGGCGTAAGCGCATTGTTGTGGACCTGAATTTAGTAGTTCCAGGAGTCTTTAAATCCGAAGGACGGCGATCAGACGAATCTGACCCGGGCATCAAACCAGGTATTGTAGGATTGGTATCAGGAGAATATCGAGCCGAGCCGGTTTCGCCAGATTGAGAGTCTGGTGCATGTGAGAGCAGGGCCTGAGCATACGAACTCAGCACTGGAGGAACAAATCCTTCATCAGACGATGAGACAGAACCATCACTGGTGTAACCGTCCATTGGAGACGAGGCCATTTGATTGTAGATGAATAGAATAAAAGTATACAATGAATGATTGAGGTTGTGTTTATATTGGTTGCTATGGGGAAAAGTATTGGGAGAACTAGTTGGGACTTCTGTTGGTTGTTTGGGTTGCTGGCGGTTTGAGCTATACTGAGATGGGTTAACTGCAGAATACCAAAATAGCGAGGATCAGAATACCAGAATACGAAAATTCTACTAGTATCAGACACTAGAAAACGAGGATCGAGAACTCGTTGGATTTTAAGATATCCAACATGAAATCATTGCAACCAACTATCTAGTCGGGGACACTCTGAGGGTTCAGATTGGCCACATTGGTCACAATGATTCGTATTGCAAATTAAGACTCCAGTAATATTGAACCATCTACTTTTTAGGTAATATGTCTACTAAATTATTCTTGAAGATCGGTTCTAAGGGAAGTGATCGATGGTTGATCGATCGGGAAAGAACGACGCTGATTGGCTACGGCAGATCCCGAATAAGGTCGGCCGAGATCTTTACGGGAGAGATAAGACGGTCGGTAATATCCTCCAATGATAGGTTGGTTCTCCAATCAAAACAACAGACCAATAATAAGAAAAAATAGGAATATGTCGGACACTATTATTTGTGCAATAAATCACAAAATATAGTGAAATTCAATTCATTGTATATGCATTATAGCCGGTATTCATCGGCCAACTGCTCATCCCAAGAGCAATTTACATTAACCAATAAGATTACCCATAGTTTGTTAATAGATACTACGCAATGGACTAAATACAATAAAAATTACGGCTATTTCAGTGTTACTATTATACTATACCATTATTTCATAATTTCTAGTACTCAAATGCATAAGTCAATGCTAAGACAAGCATAGGAAGTTAACGTGGAACTCAATTAGGATTGCTTCGCGAAGCTAGATAAGGGACTTTAATTAAGGTTGGAAATTTTTCAGGACATGGAGAATACGGCTAGTTAATAGCTTGAAACTTATTGTATGGCAGCTGCCAGTTTTCAGTATATACATAGTCAGTAATTTTTGTAATTTTTTATGTTTTAATGGTTTATACTGTAACTCGCGAGGCTCTAAAGGCTTCGGTATACCATGTTAGGTGGAGTATAGTGGTAATTAAGCTTTTGTTTTAGCGTTTAAGCGTCTAAACTGTCACAGTCTTTCACATTTGGGTCGTGTGAGATGCGTGTAAATTGCAAAGTCTTCCGGAAACCCCAGGTTCTTATCTAATCCGAATCTGATAATTTTAATGTCCTCTGCTATTCGTTTAGAAAATGACGTATAGATCTAGCGATAAATGCTAATAATGTTTGGGTGCTGGTATCGTGAAGTATCGTGACAAATTCGCTGTATTGATAAAAACTTCCCAATTCTTTAACTTAGGGCGTACATTCATCCAGGACATTTCTGTATAACCCACTTTTTAGCACTCAATTATGCAAAAACATTTACAGGGTATGCTGCTAGTGGATATAAAATTTGCATACAAAACAATTCACTCTAATTTTTTCTTAGGATCTCTCTTTCTCAGCCCGGCCGATAGGATTCTTTTACTCATCCTTCATCCGGGAAGCCAAGCTTAATTCCCTTGAGGTCGAAACCTTATCTCTCCAAACTACCCCGAGCACCCCTATGAATCGACAAAACTAAAACCTTAAGTTATTCATTTATTCAGGTTATCACCGATTTCGGTGGGTGTGATTGGCCAGTTTGTTAATCTTTCCCAGGCCGAGTTTTCTGCCTGCTCGCTACTCTTCACAATTATAAAAACCCGCAAATGTTCCCCGATTATGCATCAATTCTCCACTCCACAACCACTTCTCTCTGAATTCTTTACTGTTAATAGCAATGGATCCCCAATACGACCTTGAGAAGGGCCAGTACGAAGTTGAAAAGCCTCAGGCTCTGGCTACTCCATCTGTATCCATCGACGAGTACGATGGCTCGACCGTGGAATCGAAGCCAACTTTCTGGCAGAAAATGATGCGTTTCACTGAAAAGTTCTCGGTGGAACAGAGAGGAATCGAGCGAGTTCCCGACGAGGAAAAAACCGATACCTCTTTCTTCAACGCTTTCTCGGTATGGTTCGCCGCCAACATGGTTATCAGTTCCGTTTCCATTGGCACTTTGGGCATATCGGTTTTCGGTATGGCTTTCTGGGACACTTTCTTGACCATTGTCTTCTTCTCCGCTCTAGGATGTGCCGCAGTAGGCTTCTTTTCTATCTTCGGTGCGGTCTCCGGTCTTCGAATGTTCATCATGACTCGAGTCTGGGTAGGGTTTAACACCATCCGTATCTTTTCCTTGTTTGGTATTGTGACCTGTTTGGGCTGGGGTACCCTCAACACCATTGTCGGTGCTTCTCTGCTGTCTCAAGTCGGCACAGCACACCTTCCTGTGCCGGTATCGATTGTCATCTTGGTGCTGGCTACCTGCTTTATCTGCTTCTTGGGCTACAAGGTAGTCCATGCTTTCGATCGATACTCTTGGATTCCCAATTTCATCATCTTTATTATTCTGGCAGCTCGTTTAGGCATGTCTGGCAACTTCACTTACGGAACCATGGGATCCGGTCATGCTGAAGCCGGAAAGGTCTTGTCCATGGGCGCTACTGTGTTCGGTTATGCCGCCGGCTGGACTGCTTTGTCTTCCGACTATGTGGTTTATATGCCCACCAATACCAACAAGATCAAACTTTTCCTCTGGGTGTTCGCCGGTGTATTCATTCCTATCGTCTGCTGCGAAACTCTGGGAGCCGCCTGTATGACTGGAACTCTTACCAATGAACGCTGGGCTGAACTCTACCAAGAGGAAGCTATTGGTGGCCTTCTTTACGGTATTCTTGTTGAAGACTCCCTCCATGGATTCGGCCAATTCTGCTTGGTCTTGCTTTCCTTGGGAACCGTGGCTAACAATATCCCCAACTTCTACTCCTTCTCCCTTACTGTCCAGGCTTTCACCCCGATCCTTTCCAAGGTTCCTCGCTTCTTGTGGGTCTTAGTTGGTTCTGGAATCATCATTGCTGTTTCCATCCCAGCATACTATTCTTTCGAGCAGTACATGCACAACTTCATGAACATCATCGGTTACTGGTGTGCTATTTTCATCGCGGTTTGTCTCACCGAACACTTTGTTTTTCGCCGCGGTATGTCCGGATACGATTTCGACGCCTATAACGACCCTGATGTTCATCCAGTGGGTCTTGCTGCTGCCGCTGCCTTTTGTGTCGGTGCTGGAATGGCTGCACTTGGAATGAGTCAAGTTTGGTGGACTGGTCCTGCTGCGAAAGCTGCTGGTGGAGATATTGGCTTCGAGCTCATTCTTGGCGCTTCCTCAATTGTTTACGCTGTTGCTCGTTACTTTGAGAAAAAGTATTTCAAACGGTAAAGAATCCGAGAGAGAACAACAAACAAAAGTATAAAAAGTATTATTACAAATGGAAAGATGAAGATCTCTTTCCTTTCGTGGTACTGTTTCTTATTTTCTTAGGGTCTTGGGGCTGTTATTTTTTTGGATACCTTATAGAAATTGGTTTTTATTATATCATTTGTATGAACTGTAGTAAATCGATCTAAAAGTATTCTGGATACCTACAAATAAGTAATGTTATTTTCCCAATTGTTATATATTTGAAGATTATTTATGAAGGTATATATGAATGTTTATGAAGATATATGGTAGCACGCTAGCAAGCAAGCAAAAACAGCAGCACCGGGCCGCTGGATTAGCAATGATGACCAGTCAAAGGAAGCAAAGTCTTCATCTCGTCCATGAAACTGGCTAAAAACTTGGACCAGCCAGACAAATACGAGCCAGGTATAGTAGGCTTTCCGGAACGGATGGGAGTAGCCGGAGTAGATTCAGTATCATTGAATTTCCAAAAATCCTTCAAACTTTCTCGTCCACCATTTTGGATGAGAATATTGGGGGTATCCTCTGGCACGCTATCGAGAGCACCTTTGACACCAAAGTTGGCGATTTTAGCCTTAAGATCTTCGGGTTTAAGGTATTCGGTAAAATAGGCAGAACTAGAAGCAGGCTGCAACGAAACAAAATATGCCAAGAGACCAGCCACATGCGGGGAAGCCATCGAAGTTCCTGAGATAGTGTTGGTGGCATCAGGGTCTCCAATCCAGGTAGACTTAATGTTAAGACCAGGAGCAAAGAGATCAACACATTTACCCCAGTTAGAGAAGTAAGCACGCTCATCACCGATAGTAGAAGCACCGACAGTGATGGGAAGTTTAGCACCAGCGGGAGAACTATTGCAAGCGTCAGCATCTTCGTTACCGGCTGCCACGGCAAAATGTACACCAGCCGCCACTGCGGCATTGACAACGCGGTCTAATGACACAGATTTGCCACCACCAAGAGACATGTTAGCCACTGAACCTTTGAAGGGAGTTTTCTTTTTCGAGTTCGTGGACTCGGCAGCCTCCTTGACGGCTTTTTTGTGGGCAAGAACAACCCATTCGACACCCTTGATGACATCAGACATAGTTCCAGAACCATTAGAACGTAATACTTTGACAGCGACAACTTCGGCCTTTTTAGCAACACCGTAAGATTTGGATGCAATGGTTCCAGCGACATGGGTACCGTGTCCATTAGCATCCTCGTCGGTATCACCTTCGGGAATAGTGGCACCCCATTTGGCGCGGCCTTCAAACTCGTTGTGTTTAACATAAGAACCGGTATCGATGATATAGGCTGTGACACCTTCTCCACCATCAGCATTATACACGTACTTGTTGTAGGTAGCAAATGACAGGGGTTTGCGGTGGGAGATCCGGGCGAGACCCCAAGGAGCTCCGAACTGTTCAGCGATGGACTCAGTAGCCGAGTTAGCATCGGAGTCTGCAGTAGAGATAGGTTCGAAGTCAGCTAAAGTAACAACAGTATCATGTTCGACATGTTCGACGCGAGGATCGGCGCGGATAGTAGCTAGCACTTCTGCAGAAAAAGCCCCAGCATAACCAAAGACTGAGTCAGCAAAATTGTACACGTGTTCGACTCCTGCAGCAGCCTGGTCCATCAAAGGAATCTGTGATCTGCGTACAAGAGTAGAAACAGTTTCGCGGTGTGCCGCGTCTTCCTCAGCAGTGACACCGTCCTTATAAACCACAATGTAGCGACCAGGGATGATCTGGCCTTTGGCGGAAAGAAGAGGTGCAGATATAGAGGAGTCGGAATTGACTAATGGTGCCTCATAAGGAATGACCACAGCAGAGACCATGGAAGCCCAAGCAACTAATGAAAGGCGCATATTGGGCAAGCAAATTGAAAGAAAAGTACGATTTGGGGGGCAAAGAAGGAGAATGGGGGGGGGGATTAAGAAGGGAAGTTGGGATTGGGAGGAGGCGTTGTCGTGTGGCTAAGACGGGATCGAATATATATATGATTGGACGATAAGCATAGACCCTAACCACAATCAGCCATAGTGGTGATGGTCATAGATAAGATACGCTAAGAATGTGTGTTTTTGGAGAGGCTATAGAATCCAGTTAGCGCGTTGTATGGATCTGGATAGCAACTGGTACACAGTACTGTACAAATATGTAGACAGACCGCTTCTGGCTTTTCGATATCCACAACTAGGGAACATGCAGCCAACCAGCCTGGTACTACCCCAATGAGCAATATGTAACATATCACGTGACCTTCATGAATTCGTCAGGGTCGATGCACCATTGTAAGGAAGGGAACGAGTTTCCTTTTGGTCTTGCTGGTGAAATGAGGCTATGAACAAGATAGAATCAAGAGTTATTGGCTTTATATTTAACCTCGATCGATCTTGGGTATTATGGGTTTGGCTGTTCGATAGAGTAGGATAGTATATATATATAGGCTGTATTGGTATCACTCCAATCTGTATGTAGACCTAGACAATTACAATAGGTTTCTACTAATTAGCAATTTTCTTCATTTATGTAATTTGTAATTTTTGACCTTGTCGCAGATCTTTGTATATATAGATATCCTGGGGCTATATCTTACCCAGGGAGCGTTATACGTATTTAAACTTTACTTACAGTAAGCATTTCTTCCGTCAATTCTTAATCCCTGCAAACGCCATTTGCAGTAGTGCATTGTAGAATAATGCCGACCTCACTGTTAGGTTCACGTCGAGCTATTCTACTGACGGTGCTGGTACTAGGTGCTATGACGATGTGGTTTTTGCAGGGTTTGTCCTTCGATCCCCAGGCCATTGCGCAGCCTGGGGCTTATACTGTAGTTACTCTTACTCGCCAATTACCTC
The DNA here is from genome assembly GCA_030574535.1 of Tortispora starmeri. NCBI lineage: Eukaryota > Fungi > Ascomycota > Trigonopsidomycetes > Trigonopsidales > Trigonopsidaceae > Tortispora > Tortispora starmeri. The sequence continues at coordinate 235,515 of JAJMFD010000009.1, read as the reverse complement.
CAGAAACTGTTACTCATACTGCCACTGTTACTCATACTATAATGCCGACACAGTTAATAGCAAAACTGCCAACCAAATCGATCGACACCCCTAAGAAACTTGATCCTGCATCGCTTCCTTACGAATTTGTTCTGGGTCACCAGTACTACCTGGAAATGCGAGAAAAAGCGTTGGATGAGAAGTACCAGGGGAAAGTTAAAGAGAAAGCATTAAAACTCTTGAGCTCTTTAACGGAGGATAAGTACGATGCGGTTCCTATCTACGAGCGGCCGTCTAATGCTGCGGATGCAGACAAAGGACGAGTGATATCGAATCCCGAACCTTCAGGAAAGAAAATACTAGTGTTGACAGCATCTGATTTTGGAGGAAATAATGGCGCAATTCCGAATTTGTATGACTGGGTGACTATGAATCGTCAAGACTATTGCGACCATCATGGGTATACGTATATGTATGTGAACATATCCCAGTTTGACATTCGCGGCCGTCACCCGGTTTGGGGAAAATTACCGGCTATTCGTAAAGCCATGACCGAGCATCCAGAAGCCGAGTGGATTTTCTTCATGGATTCAGATATTGTCATCATGAATCAGAACTACAACCTCGCTTCGTGGGTGTTGCACCCCCAAGCGTTGGAAAAACGGCTTTTGTATAACTTCCACTGGATGGATAATGGCATGCACTATATTCCGCTCCGGTACCCAAGCCGCGAGGATGTAGATATAGACAAAATTGACTTTATAGCCTCTAGTGATTTAGAGGGCTTGAACTCCGGGTCGTTTCTGATTCGTAACAACCAGTTTGGCCGCACATTACTTGAGCTATGGGATGATCCGATTTGGGACGACTGGGAACTCCATGAACAAGCCATGCTTAATTATATCATCTTGATGTTCCCGTATATTCGCAACCATGTGGGTATCGTATCCCAACGACTATTGAATGCTTTCTACGTGGGGTATAGAGACCAAGGCTATACTGACGGCGACTTTGTGGTCCATATGGCTGGTTGCTGGGTCAACTCAGAGTGTGCCTCAAATTTCTTTAGAGCTTGGACCGAAAAACGAACATTGGAAGGTCAGAGACCTTTAACAGATAATGAAAAGAAAAAATACCGTGAAGCCGCCCAGGCCTATGATGAGATCACTCGCAAGATACGACAGGGCGACACCTCAGCAAAATACCCTGAATTTGATCCTATTGGAGAACTTGCAGAATGGCGAAAACGACGAGGGAAGCATCTCACTCCACTCGCTCAAAAAAAACCATCTTCACCCCTTTCAAAGAGCTCACCTTGAAGGAAGCACCTCGATCCACCCTTCTCTCACTATAGCCGAACTTTTCGGCAAAAATAGCTTAAGAGGACTGTTGCCGGCTTTCCTTTTAATTTACTTGACCACTTAATACTCCTTGGCCTCAGGTGTACGATCCAGAATCTGTATATTATTATTGTTCTACCAACTGTATCGTCAATAAACTCTAATTTTCCCTCAACTACCAAAGTCTCTTATTTCTTTGAGTTTTGTTCCTTTTTAACGGTAATGGATGTAAAGAAAGATCCTAGAGAGATTTTTAAGAAATGTAAAAAAGAAAACCGGCCAGTATATATTGCTGGGCCGATGGTTAGATACTCAAAATTACCGTTTAGGGCAACGATGCGCGACTATAAAGCCGATATCGTGTATACCCCGATGATCCTAGCTCGAGAGTTTGTGCGATCGCAAAATGCCCGCAATACTGATTTTTCAACAAATCAACAGGATCATTGCTTAGTTGTACAGTTTGGAACCAATAGTCCTGAAGATCTGGCTCGAGCCGCTGAGCTCGTGATGCCCTATGCTGATGGGATCGGGATTAATTGTGGCTGTCCTATTAAAGACCAGATCAGGGAAGGAATTGGTGCTGCCTTAATGGAACGATGTGAAAAAGTATGTGAGATGATTAAAGCTGTGAAATCGGCATGTCCTGAACTTTGTGTTGAAGCCAAGATCCGCATTCATCGGGATATTAATCAAACAAAACAGTTCGCTCAACAAGTGGTATTGGCCGGTGCAGACTATATAGTTGTTCATGGACGAAGAAAAGAACAGCGGAGTCGGGAGCCAGTTAATTTACAAGCCATTAAAGAAGTCAGGGAAGCAGTAGATCAACTAGGAGACCGAGCTGTGCCGGTCGTTGCTAATGGAGACGCATTTACTTTGGATGATGTTTATCGAATTGCTTCAGAGACCGGATGTGCTGGTGTAATGGCTGTTAGAGGTATCTTAGCAAATCCTGCTTTATTCACCGGACTCAACCCTGCACCTTGGGGTGCCGTAGAACGATTTCTAGACTATGCCACAGCGTTTGGTCTACCATTTCGCCTTTCGCAACACCATGTGTCGGAAATGCTGACGGCTACGCTTTCTCGAAACGAGAAAAAGGCCCTGAACGAAACAAATACTCTAATGGAACTGATAGATTGGCTCGATGAGAGATTTGTGTTACTACGGCCTAGCCAACCGGGATTCGGTTTAGCGATACAATTACCTCGACGTCAAGGCTACGAATTAAACGATAATGATGATGATTGATTTATGTTTGACATGTTTGTCCCCTATTATCGGTCAGAGTCATATTGGGGTCTTCTAAAACTATAGCTTCCTTTACTTAGCATATAAAGACCCCAGACTCCCCCACACCCAATTCCTTACTTTCTATTGTACCATAGTAACACTTTTCCATTTTAAGAACTCCTCTTTCTTTTTTTTTTAATTTCATTTTTTTTAATTTCATTTAATTTTTCTTCTTATAGATATGCTCCGATTTACTAGTTCTAGATACGTTAATTTCCGATCACCATTGATACGACTTCCCGGTGTCGGTCACCGATCGCTAGTAACAGCCTCGCGTTTGGCCGAACGCACTTCCACCGATAATGGCAGAGTTGTGATTCACTGGAACGACGGGAAAACCTCTAAGTTTCATGGAATCTGGTTGCGGGATCTCTGCCCCTGTTCTCAGTGCCGACACCCTGCTACTTTCCAGCGTCAGGTAGATACTTCGACTATCCCATTGGATATCTTCCCCGCCAACTTATCCCTCAAGGAATCTAGTCTCGTAATCAATTGGCCAGACGGTCATACTAGTACATATTCTCAAGAATGGTTGCGGGACAAATCGTATGATCCGATTCTAGCCACTCCACGAGACATTCCCCGTCGTCTATGGTCGGGCAAGGAACTCAGTGACATATACAACTCCAACCCCTACGACCCGGCAATACCGCAGGTAGAATACGAAGAAGTCATGTCTTCAGATGAAGGGGTAGCGATATGGACTCGCAAGATATACGAGTATGGGTTTGCATTTGTGAATGGCGCCCCAGTTTCTGAAGAGGCTACCGAAAAACTGGTCGAGAGAATTGCCTTTGTTCGGCCCACGCACTACGGAGGATTTTGGTCTTTTACTTCTGATATGGCTAAAGCTGATCTGGCCTATTCTACAGTGGAACTTGGTGTTCATACCGACGGAACTTATTTCACCGACCAACCAGGACTACAGTTGTTTCATCTCCTAGAGCATGTTGGCACCGGAGGCGAAACCCCTTTAGTTGATGGATTCTATGCTGCTGAAAAGCTTCGCAATTCAGATCCCGAAGCCTATGAGGTCCTATCTACAGTACCGGTACCGGCCCATGCAGCTGGGAATGAGGATGTCTGTATCCAACCAGCCGATGCTTTCCCTGTACTTATCCATGATCATACCGGGAAACTTATTCAAATCAGGTGGAATAACGACGATCGATCGGCTATGCGAGAATGGTCATCGCCTGATGAAGTTCTACGCTTCTACCGTGCAGCCCAATCCTGGATGAAGATCCTTCAAGCCCCTGAATCAGTACTCCAATTTCAACTAAAACCCTCTAGACCCATGATATTCGATAACCTTAGAGTCCTACATGGACGTACTGAGTTTGAAGGACGCAGAACCATGTGTGGAGCTTATGTGAACCGCGACGACTACTTCTCACGGTTTCGATTAACGAATTTCGGTCGCAAGGAGGTCACCCGGTTTCTATGAAAAAAGTGCAAAACCCCAATTCTTCGTTTTACTTTTTTTTCCCGGGAAATATAGCTAACTGTTTTAGTAAAACTAGATCAAAACTGATCTCCGGAGTGTAGGCGTGTGCCCTAATAACCCTATTTTAAATAGTACCTCGAACACACAAACCTATCATTCACATACCAGCACCACTACCTTCTTAAACTCTCCCGGACCTTCAACGATTTTCAATACCCCGCCACTATGTGGAAACAACAGGGGCCTAAAGTCGAGGCTCCACCGGCTAACCTCTGGTGGTTTGGATATGACATCATAAAAACTGATACCCCATCTCGACTCGACGGTATACCCTATGAAGCCGAGTTGGAGTCTCGATATAAAGGCGCGCAATTCATTATACTGGCAGCACACCGGTTACGGTTACCGTCTAGGGTAATATATTGTGCCTGTATGTACTTTCATCGATTCTTTATGCGATATTCGTTCAAAAAATACCACTACTACGATATCGCAGCCTCGGCACTATTTGTAACCTGTAAAGTGCAAGAAACAGTACGACGAATAAAGGATGTGGTAATAGTATGTGCTCGAGTAGCTCAGAAAAACGACAAAATTGAGATTGATGAGCAAAGCAAAGAATTCTGGCGATGGCGAGACATGATTTTATTCAATGAGTTAGTTGTACTTGAAACGTTATGCTTTGATTTCGAAATGAGTGATCCGTACCAGAAACTACAAGAACTGGTGAAGAAGTACGAATTGGATAGTATTAATGAAGAGGTATGCCGATCAGCCTGGCATATGTTGAATGAACTAGTGCGGAGTCCTGCTATGTTAATTGGAGGAGGACATCTTGCGGCAGTTGCTGCGCTGTATCATGGACTGAAAACCAAAGGCGGGCCTGAAGTTGAGAAATTTATGAATGGCGAAGTCAGATGGATGGTCGGGTATCAGGTTAGTCAAGCAAAAGTTAAAGCTGTGCTCAATCTAATGGCCGACACATATGCTCGCAAACCAGGAGAGCAGACATATGTCGCAATACCTGAAGAGGAGTATATTTTAAAATATAAACGGGAACCAAATGAAGGCGATGGCGAAGAAACAGGAGAAGTTGAAGATGGAGAAGATATAGACCAAGAAGAGAAAGAAGTTGTTATGGAGCATGAGGAACAAGAGGAGATTGTTAAAAGTCCAAGACCCGATCAGTCAGCCATTACCATATCTACCGAATCATGAACCCGGTCTCTGACGCGGTTTATTTTCTTCAGACTGGTTTTTAATAGCAGTGGATAAAGAACCCTCCTCCCGATTTACGAGTGTAGTTGCATCGGTTATTCCGGCGGTTGGCAAATCGGAGTCAGAAGGAGATTCGCCTTTTATACCTGACCACACTGCACCCAAACCGAAATCCGGGTCTATTTTAACCGTGATATCTTCGGGATTTTCCTCCTTTTGAAAAACTGACGGGACTCTGATCGGCAAATCTTGAATATTCTGGCGGAGTTCCTGCTGGATTTTAGTGAGATTGGCTGCCGCAGCAGCATTGGCGTTTGTTTCCAGTCGATGCACTGCCCCAGGAAAATCATCGAACTCCTCTTTAACTGGATTCCAATAAAACAAGGCTACTAACACAAACAGGGTCAAGCTAGCAGATAGTTCTGCTATCCAGAATAGAGTTATGCCTACGATAGCACAAATGACGAAATGATGTTTCATCAAGTACCGTAGACCAGACAGTCGAGCAGAAAAGACTAAATTCACTTGATAGATATGAGCTGGTAAGGATAATAGTAGCTCGGCTTTGTATGGATGTTGTTTATCTGTCCTAGATAAACTAGGGAATCGGAACCCCCGAGCTAGAGGTACCGAGACCGTAGTAGTTTCTGCCCAAGGATCGCCTACTCTAAAAGGCCATAAAACCAACAAGCGCAACAGTTTCATTTCTCTAGACTCATAAGGAACAAACACTTGATAATGAGCCTCTAACACTGATTGGTGATAGTGGTGGTGCAGCGTAAACTGAGCTAGGAAAGGACCGAGATCGGAATTGTGAAGGTTTAAGGGCATCACCAAATCGGCCGTCAGATCGTAATCCTGATCCGGAGAGACGTCCCATATAGAGTGCATATTAGAATCTAAATTTAGATCTGAGCCAAATATCGACGGATCCGACATACTCAACGGGAGATCAAATCGTAAGGCTGGTTCGGGGATATAGTACATGTAGAAGATTGCATATGTAAATATAGCAATTGCTAATAGTAAGACTGAGATTAGAGTACCAATTGTAATTAAAAACGCAAAATGAGCAACAACTCGCGTGGGAAACCGCAACTTGTCTCTTAGGGCCATTGAAGAAGTAGAGGCAGATGTGAGGAGGATAGTAATACGTGAGGAAATACGTATCATTTAAGGACGAATACGTTCAATAGGCAACAAATTTTTAGCATTAGCCAGTTTTAACTACAAAAATAATTATGCGGTTTAGATAGAAGCAGAAAAAAAACTATGATTCAACTTTTTTTATATTATTCTGGAAGCTCGATTCCAAGCTCACTGCGCAGATCGGGGTCCCTTTTCATTAAGAAGATATACGGACGATGAGCACCCCGCATGTCGACGTAACCAGCAACTACGTCATTATTGACTTGTTTAAAAGCATCGTTCACAGGTAAATCGTCGTAGATCATTGTGGCCGTAGGTACTCCAAAGGAATCTACCATTCGAGTGCGGGCCTTGTAATTGCGAGTCTCGACATCCGCCTGAGAGTCAGCTATAGACTTTGCACCAGTTTGCACAACAGGAATCACTTTAATAGGATCGGCCACAAACTTCGATCCATCATTAGAAAAAAAAACCGAAGGATGAACCGATTCCGCATCCTGAAAGTACATTCCATACCAACCTGCCTCGGCCATCTTATTGTCCAGAGGATGGTCGGTCTTTAAGGTATACCCGTGCCATCCTCCTTGAAGAAAATCAGTAGTTACCGGTTTCAAGGATTTATAAATCTCCAGAGCTTCTTCAGAAGGAATTCCATTCTGTGCTAATGCTTCTTCGATAGTTTTCGTCATTGGAGTGTGGGGTAAGTTGGGAAGAGCATATTGGTAAGACAGAGCGGAACTGGCTATTCTAAGAAGAAAATGAAGAAAGAGTCTCAAATCCGGTCAAATCTCGGCCAACAAATACAAAAAGAATAATAACGCTTGAGTCCAAGTTAGATATAACCCTGCGGGACATCATTAAACAGCAATGTGAAAACTGGAGAAATATTCTACCCCTGCATGCGTGAGTAACATCGAAGAACATTAGCAGAAATTGTTAGCAGGATATTTTCGCGCATTATTACAATTTCAGGTACCCTAATATTTATCTATGACAACTAATCTGCTCGGCGAACAAGAATGACCCCATCTCCTCGAACAAACAATTTCGAGATAAACCGGTCTCGTGCAATAGGTTGACCTTTTTTCCCCGCGGCGTTTCGCGGCACCTCTTTCCAAATTTCCTTGACATCCTCTAGAACCATATTTGAGTGGCGGTCAAATGCTCGTAATCGACCAATCAAACTGTGTCCGTTACGACACGATACCAGCACCTTAGCATGGGCCTTTACGGCTATTTGCAGTACCGATAACGGGCCATGTTCGAACTCATATTCTTCCACTTTAGCAATTTCTGCTTGACTTAACTCATTTCTTGGAGTATCTATCAATTCACTGGGTTAGATTGGACCTGGTCATACTTTGAAAGTTCTGTGCTTACTTACCTCATGGTAGTGTTAGGAAGAAGAAAATCTTAGCACCCAAGAATAAACTAATAGTGTACTAGAGAGGTTTGACAGACAGCAAAATTATCCAAATTTTATATTATTAAAAAGTAATAGAAGACGGTGTTTTTAGTTTTGTTTGTAGTGTAATTTTATTTTCCAGATTGGTTACTTATATAGAATCTGCTCTATGAAAATAGACTATCTGTACTCACTCTACTTTTCGATTCTACCTTCGATTCCACACAATGTCCAAATTCGGTAGATCATGGAGAAGCTTTAGCAGCAGGTCTTTCCTTGGTAAACAGCCTTTGCATAAAGTAACTTATGAAATTCCTCCTCCTCCAAAATCACCCAAATTCAATATACCTGCCCCGAAACCAAATGCTATAAGGAAACAACTTCCTATTCTGATCGGAGCCGGACTTACAATATGGCTGGTATACTCTACCAAGTCCCTGTGGTCTCCTAAGAAAAAAGATAACTCTACTTTGCCTAGCAGCGATGCATGGACCACTTATGTTCTCACCTATAAGTATGAATATGCTCCTGATCTTTTCTTGATCGAGGTATCTCCTCCTTATGAACTATGGAAACGAATGAAAGCAGCAGATTTCCACCCTTGGAACGGTCACCGACTATGGTCCGTCGAGTTACGTCAACCGGATCTTCAGATTGCTCGTCGGTACACTCCATTGCCACTATCGGTTCTGAAATCTGATATCAAACACGGTTCTGATCGGCCTCCGCTGCTGCAATTGATTCGCAGTGAATCGGAACGTATACCGGGTCCCACTACTACGGACGACGATATTGGACGAATGCTGTTTGTTGTTAAACGTTATGATGATGGCGAAGTTTCTCGCTGGTTCTGTGGTTTGCCGGTCGGCCAAAGAGTCGAGATGCGCGGGCCTATTCCAGAATACCAACTCCCGGCTTCGGATTTAGACAGTCTTCCTTCCCGTCCTGCTCTTTCCGAGCGTCCTTTATCTATGCCAGCCGATCCCAAGATCCCAGAAGATATGCACCGTCCTATGGATCTGCTATTCCTTTCCGCTGGTACCGGCATTTGTCCGGCTTTACAGATGCTTCTCTCATCTAACCCTCCTAGAGGTATCATGCATTTACTTCATTCTGCTCCTTCTCCAGAAACTCTCCCTTTACAGAGGTTCTTATATTATGCACAACGAACTGGCCGACTCCGTCTTTCCACTTTTTACGATTCCATGAACCAGATCCCTACTCCTAATGATATACCGCCGCCACGATCTTCCTCACCAGCATTGGCCGAACCAACCACCGCAACCTCGACATCTTTCTTTCGCAAAGTTTCTTCACTTATTTCTGCATCCCGTGGCTCCCAAACGCCCCTTCCTCCAGCCGATCTAGCTTTAGTGTGTGGCCCAGAAGGCTATGTTCGGTACATGACCGGCCAGCGTAGCCATGTTAATATCGCTACCACCGGTGACCAGGATAAACCTGTTGCTGGATTGCTGGGGTCTAGAGGTTGGGATAATGACCATGTTGTCAGGCTGGCTTCTTAGAAACTTATTTCCCGATACAGAAAGAGCTGAAAACTACGCCTAAGATGTCTTCCACATCGATTCCATGACCCATGATTCTATCCAGGGACTCTGCAGCATAGCTCAACTCTTCAGCTGCAAATACAATATTTTCTGGGTGATCTTCACGTTCTGAGTAATATGCCAAAAACTGCTCGAGTCCAGGTAGAAGCGAGTCTTTCAAGATCTCCTGGGCTCGATGCGACGCTCCAATTGGAGCAACATTTTTCAACCCATGGGCATCTCCAATGACATTTAAAACAATAGACGATAATTGGTCTGTTCCAAAACCCGATAAAGCAGAAATAGGCACCACCTTATCGGTCGGAAGATTGAATATCTGGGAAAACCGCCGGATCCGTTCGGGATGGTCTTTTTGTGGCAAGAGGTCGGCTTTAGTAATCGCCACAATCACTGGAACCTGATTGAATTTGGAAATAGTTTCTGCTACTGCTTTTGAGACGTTCAGATCGTCTATAGGGTGCAATACTATTACCAGATCGCTCTCTGCGGCCTTGTTCTGAGCCCGACGAATACCTTCTGATTCAATTGGATCGACCTCATTACCAAATCGGATCCCGGCAGTATCTCCAATAGAAACTTTTAAGCCATGAAAGTCAAGCCCGATCTCCATAACGTCTCGGGTTGTTCCTGGGATATCGCTCACAATTGCAGCATCCCGCCCTACCAAGTGATTAAGTAGAGTCGATTTTCCCGAATTAGGTTCCCCAATAAGTGTGATCTCTGCACCTTGTTTTAGTAGTTCGTGTTTTTCGATCCCCTTTAAATGGCTTTTCAGCTCCTCATAGATTACCCTCACGGCTTTAGCTGCATTGCCAAATAATGTCTCGTACGAATCAACATCCTCATCAGAGAAATCTATAATTGCTGTAATCATACCCATTTCATGTAACAAACTCTTTCTCCATTTTTCGTAAAGTCGTTGAGTATGTCCCCCCGAGGGCCCAATAGCCGCTCGCCGTTCAAGTTCGGTTTCGGCATCAATGATATCAGCTATTCCCTCCACTTGCGTCAAATCAAACTTTCCGTTATCAAACGCTCGTCTAGTAAATTCACCACTTTCTGCATATCGTACATTTAGCTTCTTCGAGAACGAACCAATGGCTTTCAAAACCGCTTGAACAACAGCCACGCCGCCATGGACATGTAACTCTGCCATATCTTCGCCAGTATACGATTTAGGGCCAGGGAAAAAAAGTACTAGTCCTCGATCGAGTGTTCTAGCATCTTCTGGCAGATTCGGATCGGTTATTGTTTTCAACATAGCTTTACGTGGACTCAATTTGCCAATACCTAATCCTCGCAACACTTTCCGAGTATTCTTCCCTGAGATCCGGATCGCAGCAATTGCGCTTCGACCGGGGGGAGTCGACAAAGCATAGATCGTTGGTATACTCGAACTTCTGCTATAATGTCGACAGGAAAGAAAGTGTCGAGTCTGTGCTAGGGGGTATAGCCGTCGCAGCATGGGACTGTCGAAGGTGAGGTTTAAGGGATTCCTTGGATCCCGGTGATCTGCAGCTACAATTACATTGTTTTACTTGTGGATTATGGATTTTTCTTGTTTCATAAAATTTCGTTAAATATCATTAAAACTCGGTCATTTTTTAGTCCTTTTGCTAGGCTTTGTAAACGGTTCTTCGCCCGATCGCTTTTCCTGGTTGCCAAATCCTATTGCCCATAACGAGTCCCGGGACGTATCTTGATCTCGTAAAGGAAGTTGACGATTTTGCCCCTTTTTCCCAATTTGGTCTTCTCTAATTTGAAGTCTTTTTGGTAATTTGTCTTTGTGAACTGCTCTATCTTCAATTGGTCCACTGTACTTCCGGTCCACCAACTTGTCTTCTCGAAAGAACCCTCCTCCAGAAGAATGAATCTCTTTTTTAACTCTAGCTCTTTTTTCTTCCTTTTCACGAGCAATCTTTTCGGCTAACTCTTTTTCACGGGTATCCGACCCAGTTCTAGACATCTCTTCTCGTTCAAGTTCCTCTTTTTCTTTAGCAATCAATCGTTCCCGATCTCGTCTTAATCGAGCCAACTCTCTTTCACGCCATAGATTATACTCTTGTTCGGGATCAAGCCCATCGGTATCATCAATAGCACTTATTTCTGCTTCTAATCCACTTAATTTGGATGCTCGTGTATTCATATCTTCCTGATGTCGAATCGCGGTTTCGACGATATCCAATGCTGATCGTTCTTTCTTCTGCAGACCGAGACTTTTACTGCTTCTTTCTGCTTTTGACACAAAAACTGGTCGGCCTAGTTTCTTTTTAATTGACTCTTTTTCGCTTTCGTCGCTGGAATCGCTTTCACCACTTTCCTCGCTGGAATAGTCACTGTTTGCCGGCAGTGATACATGATCCGTCGTGGACGAATCAACAGCATCTATTTCTGATACCTCCTCAATTGCAGACTTTAAGGGAATCCCAAACAATTCTCTGACTTCTGTAGGAACTTCGTTTGCGCTCCATTCTTCTTCTGTAGTATATTCGATCTCAGGTAACGGGGACCGTGGGCTTTCTCTAGACTGATTCTGTTCTGGTTGTATACTGGGCAATTCCTCTTCAGACGAGTCATCTGAGTACTCTTTAACATTCGGAGGAGCTTTACCTCTCCATAATCGAGTGATCTGTCGCGGGGGCATAGAATAAGGTAAATAGCTATATTGAAGGCCCGGCCTCCAGTTTTAGGTTCTACGTTTTCTATTGGTCAAACTGGTTGGGAGTTAACACAGACAGTTACTGTTTTGTCCAGTAAAAGCCTCCTTGGCCCAGTGGTAAGGCGTCGCACTCGTAATGCGAAGATCGATGGTTCGAATCCGTCAGGAGGCAGTAATAGGTACATAAGTTTTACTGCTTTTACTTTTTGCCGTGGTTTTTGCCTCTGTATTAGTTGACTAATTATATTTTACCGTAATGAATCGATCATCATTGCCGAAACCTTCTCTCCATGCTTGATAGATCTTAGTTGATCGCTTCGAGGTGGAAGACATAAAAGTGCATTGGCAGCTATCAACGAACCCATCCTGGAACTTCGCTGCATTCCTGTTTTTCTAGCTACTAGTTCATTGTTTTCAAATGTAACAACCGCTCGTTGGTACTCCGGTCGGGGGTCTAGAGCTATATCTTCCAATACTTTCACCAGGATTATAGGAAGATTGGCCTTCTGAGGGTTCTGGGATAAATTAGCTATACCGGAGCGAAGTCTTAATGCTGGAAGAACAAAGAGATGAAAGGTAACAGCAGCCGATGCTGGGTTTCCTGGCAAAGCAAAAATTTGTTTAGTTTTCCCGTTCAATTCGATTGTAGCAAAAGTGCTAGGTTTACCGGGTTTCATAGCAACTCTGCCGAAATGTAGAACTGCACCCAATCGATCCAATGTTGGTTTTAAAAGATCTTTCTCGCCCATAGATACACCGCCAGTAGTAATGACGACATCATGAGTTTGAAGCGCAGAGCGAAGTCGTCGGAAAACTGTGTCTGCATCATCGGGAATCATACCGAGGTCATCAGCAACGTATCCCCAGGCCCGGGCGGCAGATAGTAAGTAGGGCCGGTTAGAGTCAAAGATTTTATCGCCAGGGCTGGAGGAATTGGTATCAATAACAGTATCTTTTGGCGAGGTATATGCATCAGCTAATTCATTGCCAGTAGAGTAAATGGCTATAGAAGGCCGAGTGTACACCTCAACAGTAGAAACTCCTACAGAAGCCAAAGTAGCTATAGCTGCAGCATCTAAAAGCTGCCCGGTCTGTACAATAGTAGATCCTCGTGAAACATCACTTCCCGGACTTCGGATATTATCATTAGGTTTCACGCCCTCGGCCCGAATCTGTACCGATACTTCCTCCGTTTTGTCTTTAGTATATTCAGCCACCAAGGTTTCTTCTACCATAACTACTGCATCAGCGCCAGGGGGCACTGGAGCCCCAGTAGTAACACGAGCAACCGATCCTGGTTCTAGTTGTGATTGAGCAGAAGAATTGCCGGCATGAGATATCGAAACCACAGGGTAAATTCCTGGTCCATCCGAGGATATGACAGCATAACCGTCGACAATACTAGCCGGGAATGGAGGAATGGAGACCGGAGCCGTGACATTTTGCGCCACGTAGGAACCATACGCCATAGGATCAGAAATATGAATCAGAGATGTTTCTGCAGGCGGAGTATGCTGAAATATCAGTTCGAGTGCTTGTGGTACGGGGATCATCGGATATGGCGATTCACGGGCTCGTTGAGCTGGAGCCTCAGCGATATTGACTAAGGAGTGCCGGGCAATTCCACATCCTCGAGCTTTCTGACTGGAACTACGAACATTATGTGCGCAAGTATGAGCAGTGTGTTCTGATTCAGAATTAGAAGTATTGCTTGCACTCTTCAGAGCCATTTGTCTATGTAGCTTGCGAGAGTTACCACCCGAATTCTGTTCACAGGCATGCGGCAAGGTAGGAAGCAGCGAAACCAAAGTCTCCTTCACTGCCTTTGGTGAGCCAGGAAGAGTGATAATCACAGTATCAAACCTAGTCCCCGCCACCGGCCGGGCCATGATTGCAAACGGGGTAATTGCTAGAGAAGCAGCCAGCATGCCATGCACTATTCCTGGAGCATGCCGATGTAGCAAGGGACTTATAGTCTCAGGAGTAATATCTCGAGTGGCAAAACCTGTTCCTCCACATGTAAGAAGTAGTTTAGGAGCATTTGGATTTGGTGTGGTAGTCCCTACTAGTTTCTCGACTGATTGTGCAATAACCGAGGCGGTATCTGGGACAATTTCACTGTGTACTAAGTGGAAGTCGGGGTATTGCAGCAACAATTCTTTTACAGTATCAATCACCTTATCCTGAGACGGATCCTGATAACAAGTATCGGAAACTACTAATAAAGCCACACTTAGGGGGTCCATTGATATCGAAACCTAAGAAACTCTAAATAACAAACCCTTACTTACCTTGATAGACACTTATTACCCAATTGAGTATATAACCATATATAAATATACTACATGTCGCTGCTCAAGGTTATAGAAGCATGCGATAACGTAGCTTATCCTGTGGATTATGAATCGCTTTTATTCACACATACAGGCCATCCAATTGGGTATCTCACTAACCAAGTAGCTGGCATGCTGGCTGCATCTCGTGGATTCACCGGTACCGAGAATGGGGTTAAGTTTGACTCGGCTGATGCTGTAGAGCGGACTGCATTGTTAGCAAGAGTTCTATCAGAATGGCGGGATAAGAAAGTATTTAGTGATTTAGATGGCTGGCGAAACGAGCTCTACTCGATCTACGACGAGCGTGGCGAGGTCTACGCGGTCTATGAACGAGCAGCCGCCGGAATATTAGGAGTTGTGTCATACGGAGTACATTTGACCGTCTACACGCAGAACCCACTCCGGGTCTGGGTTCCTCGACGGGCTTATACCAAACCCACATTTCCGGGGATGTTGGATAACTCCGTGGCTGGCGGAATCGGGTACCCTATGGGGTTGCGGGAGACTATGATCAAAGAATGCGCAGAAGAAGCCGGTTTACCCAGCAATATTGCTGGTAATGTCTGTGCAGTAGGAGTCATTTCCTACTTGTACCGGAAATCTGACCAGATTCAGCCCGAGGTCGAGTTCACTTACGATCTCGAAGTCCCCGAATCCCAATTACTGGTTCCTACTGATGGGGAAGTGCACGATTTCCGACTGTGGAGTATTCCTGAACTCCGTAAAGCTTTGTTAGACGGCGAGTTCAAACCAAATGCCGGGTTGGTGCTTATAGACTTCCTTCTGCGCCATGGAGTGCTGGATCCCGAGACCGAACCAGACTATTTGACTATAGTGACTCGGATGCATCGCCGACTAGATCTGCCGGTACCCAGCGCTTGGCCCAAGCATGGGGGCCAGGCTCTTCTACTAGCTGCTGGCCATACTGCTTGAACATCCTATCGATCGGTAGACATCGGATCTGGCCCGTTATATCTCGTCCACATTCAAACTGTGTCAGAACCATAGTTTGTTCGGGTGCTTGATTATTTTTGGCTCGAATTTTCTCAACAATTCGAGCCGCATCCGATGCCCGCAGGATCGGTGCAGGGGCCGCCATCACAATATTGTGGTGAAAATAGAGTAAGTAAGCAACCAATAGGTAAATGGTGGGTGGGGTGCGGCTCGATTTCACCATCGAAGTGTGCGGCTCCGCTCCAGGAGGGAGATTCGTGGTTTCTCAATAAAGTTCCCCCACACTTTTCTTCGTTTCTGCTTACCAATCAGCACAATCGATTTCTATATAAGTTATTGGACACTATAACACTTCTCGGAAACATCATGTCGAATAAAGCATATGTACTAAAAGAACACGGAGACCGATCTGTTCTCCGTATCGACGACTTTCCTCTTCCGGCCCCCGGCCCTGGCCAGCTGAAAGTGAAGGTCCATTACGGTGGTCTCAATTTTATCGACAAGTATATTCGACAAGGTCTTTATCCTAGTCAGTTGCCGATCATTCTTGGTAAAGAAGGTTCTGGTGTAGTTGAGGAAGTTGGGTCTGATGTTACCGGCTTTGCTGTTGGAGATCCGATTTTGTTTCTTAGCTCCGGCGCTTACGCTCAACATGTTCTGGTCCCTGCTGCTACGTCCATCAGAATCCCTCAGGGAATTTCTGAGGAGCAAGCAGTGGCTGGGTTTCTTCAGGGTCTTACTGCCTTGACTTTAATTGAAGAGTCCCATCACGTCTTGCCAGGCCAAACTGCTCTAGTGCATGCTTGTGCTGGTGGAGTCGGTCAGCTTTTGGTCCAATTGATCAAAGCTCGCGGAGGTATTGTTATCGGTACAACTTCCACTCCCGAGAAAGCCGAGATTGCCAAGAAACTTGGTGCTGACCATATTATTTTCTATAAAACCGAAAGTATTGTCGACAGAGTTAAAGAAATTACCAATGGCAAAGGTGTGGATGTGTCTTACGATAGTATTGGAAAGGATACCGTGGACATTTCTTTAGAGTCATTGGCTACTTTTGGTTCTTATATTTCCTACGGTAATACTACTGGCGCGGTTCCTCCGTTCCCTATTTTGAAACTGGCCCCAAAATGCTTGAAAGTGGCTCGACCCATGCTATTTCCTTATATTTCTACTCCTGAACGGTTTCAAAAGTATACTTCACTATTATTTGATGCCATTCGATCGGGATCTCTAAAGGTATCCATCTTTAAGATCTATGCCTTTGAGGATTATCCCCAGGCTGCCGAGGACCTTGAAACCGGTAAAAGCGCTGGTAAGCTTTTGTTGAAAGTCGCTTAGTGTATTAACATTTATTCATTCACCATAAATTCATAAAAAATAAAAATAAAAAGTTGTCGTGGGCAGTTATCCTATCAGAACTAATTCGTATAATCTGCGGCTTGGTGAAGCAGATCTTCTAGATGCGTTTTCACGGTTTTTAGTCCCTCTAGCACATTCAAGTCTGGTCCAGAATTTTCAATTACATTAGAGTGGGCAAAATCAATCATCCGTATATGTGCTATTAGTTTTGGAGCAGCTTCTTCGCCATCACTGTCACTGCTGCTGTCACTGCTGCAATCACTGGTTGTGGCTAAAACTAAAGCTTCCTCAAATGCTTCCTTATTACTTTCGTATACCAATAGTAAAGAAGCCGATCGCAGTCGTACAGGCTCAGTCTGCATGGTGTGGTATATTTGAGTTATATCGTCCACCAAGCGTAGAAGCACTGTATGCCGATGTCTGGCAGCCAACGGGGCCAGAAATGTCTCGAACCCCGACCGAAGTGTTTCTTCCGTAAGCGAGCGACCATATAACTTATCGTACTGGGTATATACCCCGTTTTGGCACACCCGCATGCCGGCGATCCGTACGCCAACTGATCCTGAGGTAGTGGATTCTGCAACCTTAGTCAATCGAGCCTTTTTCTCCTCAGGAGCTGTATCATGATACAAAACCTTGCCCAGTTTTGCATCCATAACACAAGGGTGAGTAAAACCATAAGTGAGATTCTGTAAAACCAGCCAGGATTCCGAATCGGGGTTGTTTTGTTCTACTAAAGTACCGCAAAAAGTAGGCAGGAACTGTGCTAAGGGACGATCCTGGATCTGCAAATAAAACTGAACCTCCTGCTCACAAGCAGGCTTATACACGAATTCTCCATCTTCATCCTGAAGAATGCCGTCGTGTCCTGCGGCTTGGTCTAAGCGCACCCGTGACATAAGGGCTGCTTGTTGGTATTATGCATGGGAGAGAGGAAGAGAGAGTGTGCTGCGGGAGGTCTGGGGAAGATAAGATCTACAACAAAGCCCCCTAGGTTCAAAAGTCATATTATTTGTGATACCACTAAACAGAAAAGTCATAAATGTAGTCTGGAGAGGCTAAATATCCATTTTTAAATATCACGCCTTCTTTTTCTAACAAAGCCAGTTTTTTATTACAATGAGCTCCAGATTCACCCCATCCGCCCATAAAGCCCCCAATATACCCATTTGAGGCAATTACTCGATGGCAGGGCACCTGAGGAGCGTAGGGGTTTCTCCGGCACGCTCCTCCAACTGCTCGCGGAGACGATTTGGCAGCTTCTGCCAGGAGTTTGTAGGTAGTTACTTTACCCTCGGGGATCTGTTTCAACAGCCGATGCACTTTCTAGCAGTTAGACATCAGTTGCAGGCATGCGCCAATATTACTTACTTGCTCAAAATTCGTCACGACGTGTTCAGGCATGGTAATTCGTTCAAATATCAATGCAGTAGTCGTGACTAGTAAATTTTTTCAGTGTTGATTGTCTGACTCACCACACCACTGGGGCAAGTGCTGAGTATGATAGGGATTAAGTAGTTAAAGTTGAGTTTATCTTTACCGCCTCAGGTCTGCTCCACTGGCTCTCCATGAACTCTAACCCGATAAATACAAGTATACAGCTCCGACCCCCAGTTACTGCGAATAACTAATACAACATTTTCTGTGGAAGGCAGAATATGAGCTAGTCCGGGTTCGACATCGAACCGCTGTCGGTTTGAGGGCGCAGTTGTAGAATACTTGCCAGCGGCAATCTTTACATATTGGGCCGGTAAACCAACCGGATCATAAGGCACAGCTTTTTGGACTGCGTTTCTAATTTCAGCATCAGGTATTTCAATCCATAACTCAACATCTTGTGGAGCAGACTGTGGGTTGCGTAACTCGATGGTTGGTGCATGCTCAATGGTGAAGCTAGACACTTTGATCGGTTCTGACAATTGGATGCCCAAGGTACCATGGTTTCCCTCCATGGGCCAGCATACACTAACCTGAACACCAGGACTAATGGCAGTTTCTGGTGGGTAAGGGCCCCTTCGTCGTCCTAAAACTCGGGCTGAGAGATCGAGTGGATCGACCATGGACAACAACTTAGAGCGGGTTTGTAGAGTAGGTGAGGTGAGTTTTTTATTGACCCGACCACCCAATAACACCAATGCATAATCATGAAGATTGTTAGGATCATGGTTAGGTCCCTTGACTTCGGCTGTGCGAACAAAATGAGCATCAAGCTGGCCTCCAGGCCGTAACTGCTCTTGGATTACCCGACGAACCACCATTGGAACATCGCTAAGGACTGCGTTTCGCCATTGATTACGCATTCGAGCCA
The DNA here is from genome assembly GCA_030574535.1 of Tortispora starmeri. Taxonomy (NCBI): domain Eukaryota; kingdom Fungi; phylum Ascomycota; class Trigonopsidomycetes; order Trigonopsidales; family Trigonopsidaceae; genus Tortispora; species Tortispora starmeri. The sequence goes on along the minus strand of JAJMFD010000009.1, from coordinate 216,500 downwards.
GAGCTTGACTATCATGCATATTAATTCCCGCTTCTTGGGGATTGGAAGTTTCTGAGACTTTAGCACGAGTCAAAGATGAGTGTAGTGCCGAGAGCTCTTTCTCTAGTTTCGAGACCTGGCTAGCAAGAAGGGCATGTTCCTTTTCGCGGACCTGGATTTCTTTTATTTGGCTCATCAGCCGCTCCAACGCTGGATTCTCAAGTATACTCCTTTCCAACTCTGGAATATTATTGTGGTTGGAAAAGGGGGATGTAGAAGTAGTAGTCCATAGCCAAGACCGAGTTGAATTTACCACAGCATTAAACTGATCCCAATAAATTGAAGCACTAATAGATTTCTGATTTTGAGAGGGTAACCACAAGATTAAAGGAACCAAGAAAACCAAAAACCAAAACCTTCGAGCCAATTGCTGTATAAGCCGCAATATAGATCGCACAGAAGTGTAAATGGATCTCCCGGCAGTAATAATACACATTATCAAAAAGAATAAGGGGGTTATCAACAACCCCAAACAAAAGAGTAATCCATTCTGTATTTTCGAAACAAAGCTAACGGTCGAAGAATGATTATCCAGCCAGGTATCAACCACGTCATCACTCTTTTGGTGACGGTCGAGATCTCCAGCGGTATTATTACCAGCATATCCGTGGCTATTGCTACTACTGGCCGAACCATCTGAGAGTTCAGTATCATCAGGACCATCTGAGTCGGAATAATGTTTCGAATAATCATGATCATGATCGAGTTCTGATGGAGCATTGACCGAGTAATCACTCGAATAATCATCAGAATCACTGAGACCATCGGATTGGAGGTCGGGAGCTTGATCTACACTGGGCGATCTTGAGTGAGCATTTGAGTCTTGAGAAGAGTAAGCAGGAGGGCTCGGGGTAATATACTGATTACGACTAGGAGAGGTTTTCGCCGCGTTCTCACCATAGAGACGGATTACTCTCTCGGCCTCTTCTAATCCTCGGCGGGTTCGTTTTGACATAGCACTATAGGCAGGATTGACCGATAAGTCCGAGAGAATAGCTTCCGGCTCATTTGTAGAAGACCTAAACCGCCTAGCAGCACTTCTAGTGGTCATTGGAGTTTTCTGCGGACTTTCGTGGCGCGTCCGCGGGGTGCGCGGAGGCATGTTTATGTATTATCGCGAAAGTGTCTTGGAACGTACACTCGCTGAAACACGGTTGGGACCAAAGAGCACACCCATTCAACCCGATGAATCAGGGTTCTAACAAAGCCAGAACTAGTTAAGTAAGTTAAGAGCTGAACTATGCCAACCTGAATAATAATCAGTATCCAAAACTATGATCCTATCCGTTTTTTATTATTATTTATATCCAAAAAAGTTTAAAGGCTCTATAGCACAGTTCTCTTTCTCACAGAGAGTATAACCTATTCTTCCCAGTTATATTTATAGTCGGCGCCAGATTTCATCGGCCACTAAATGAGGTGGGTTGTTCTGTAAATCAACTGTGTGAAGTTCCTTAGTGGCAGATTCACTAACTAGTGCTCTGACAGCCTTGCCTGCCTCGGCGGATAATTGAAACTGGACCCCCAATTGGCGGTACAGCCAGACTTTGTTGGCGTCTCGTTTAATAGCGGCCAGATCCGGCCGATCTCGTCCTAGAACGGTACTGCGACTTTGTTGTAACTGCTCATTCTGTTTTTTAAGGGTCTCTAAATCTTTTTGTTGTTGTTTCAATTTAACAGTCGCGGCCTGAATCCGAGTTCTAGTTTCATGTTCGGCTCGTTCGAGATCTGCTAGGGCCTTTTTAGTACTTTCTGTCCCGTTATCTTTTATAGCAGCCTCTAAATCTCGATTTGATTTTTCTTCAGTTTCTTTTAATACCTGTAAAGTATCCTGCAGCTCTATTACTCTTTGTGATTCTGTGGCCAGTTTATTGGCAAGCGTTTGGGACACTCTTTCTATTTGACTCAGCGATTGCTTTGTAACCATAGGTAAAGCACACATTAAGTCATTCATTGCACCTTGTAATGCACTAAGATTTATACTATCTTGTTCTGGTGATGTAGAATCTGTCATGTTTGTAGTATATTGGAAGAAAAAGTATATGGAGGAAAGTAAACAATCAATTAATAACTAACTCTAAATGTCCCAAACTGAACAACTTATTTAGTGTGAGAACTACCAAAATAAAAAAGCCACTAATTATCAATTGTTACGCCAATTTTTACAAAATATAGTAATTTAAAGCTTGGTGGAATCGTGCTGGATACGAATCAAGCGTTTTCCAGTGTTGCGACCATGGAACAGATCCACCAAGGACTGCGGAACGGATTCTAAAGGTCCTTCCACCAGATCGATCCGAGATTGGATCTTGCCTTCCTCGTGCCACTTGTGCAGATCTTGTACACCTTGAGACCACTCATTGATAAAGTCGGATACAATAAATCCCTGCCATTTAATACGGAACTTCACTACAGACATGTAGTTGTAAATAGGAACCACCTGGCCATTATAGCCATGAATGGAGCCACAGGCAGCAATACGACCAAACGGCTTCATCTGTGCCAGAACCAGGTCTAAGGTAGTTCCACCGACATTATCAAAGTAACCATCAATCAGATCCTTGGTTGCCTCAAGAAAATCCTTCTTGAACGAGGGGGACTTGTAGTTCAAAGCCACATCGATCTTCAAGTCGTCCTTCAGCCATTTGCATTTTTCATCTGATCCAGCAGTGCCAATGACCTTGCATCCTTTCAGTTTGGCTATTTGGCACACAATAGAGCCGACAGCACCAGCGGCGCCAGAAACCACAATGGTCTCGCCGGCTTGCGGGTCGATGATCTTCAACAATCCAAAGTACGCCGTCAGGCCGGTGATTCCATACAGAGCCAAGTACTGGGTGATGTCGACGTTCTTAAAGGGAAGCTTATAAAGATCTTTGCCGTCCTGGGAAAGATAATAGTCCCGCCATCCAGTGTAGCCCCGAACCACTTCTCCAACCGGGAAGTCGCTGTTCTTCGACTCAACAACTGTGCCCAGACTCATGGACCGCATGGTCTCTCCTACCTTGATTGGCTCCACATACGATCGCTGAGGGTACAGGTAGCCTCGCATAGCTGGATCAACGGATATGTAATCAATTCGTACCAGCACTTGGCCATCTTGGACTTCTGGCAGCGGCGCCTTCTCAACCCGGAAGGTAGATTCAGTAATCTCACCTTCGGGATAAGCAGTTAACAGCAAGGTTTTAGACATATCGGTGCAACCTAATTTAGAGTCTAAGAAAAAAAAAAGTAGCTCTTGCAAGGTCTGGAGGAATTGGGGGTTATGAAGACCTTTATATACTTGCTGAAATGGAACTCTGGGGAACACAGTCAATAAGGTTCAAAGAACCTCGGAAGCTGAGTCTAACGCCAATTGATTTGTCAGCCATGGCTGTTTAGACTAAGTCTTCTTTTAGACAAGGATCTATTATTGGAATTTATAGTTTCCAAGGATGATCGTAACTGCACTCTAATTAAATTCTACGATCCGATTTTCACCAGGATTTTTCCCAGCCCACGGTCCTTGAGAACTGTTCTGCGTAAAAGACTACTATTTACGTCAGGTCCCAATATCCACCAATCAGAATCAGTAATGGCCTGGCTTCTTTTCCCTACATACACTGGTAGCGCCAAAATAGTCTATGCCTGCAGACTGGATCTGTCTCCAATACTTTTGCTTTGTAACTAATCTGCCTTTTTGTTTCGGATTCTATTATTATGGATGTGCCAGCATTGCTGCAAATGACTCTTTCGGGGTCTGAACTGGTCCAAGCAGACCAGAATTTGCAGGCCCTGGCCAACGACAACCCGCAACAGTTTGTCACACAGCTGGCTGAAGTGATTCAAAACAATTCTGCTTACAGTCTGTCTTTACGTATGGCTGCTCTTATTCGTTTACGGCAATGGGCTCTGGCGCACTGGTCTCCTGCCCTCGATCAGTTTGTAGGTCCTGTATTAGACCAGAATATCAAACAAGTGATCCGACAGCTATTTTTCCACCAAGCTTTGCATCCAGAGTTTCAAATCCGCAATACTGCTGCTTATGCAGTGTCGAAGATTGCTGCAGTCGACTACCCTGATGACTTTCCAGACCTACTATCCTCCTTGGAGTATATGCTTTCCCAGTCCACTCCCGAAATCCTCGGTAGTCTGGCAATTATTCGGGATATGCTGGACAACTGTTTCACTATCGATCAGTTTGTGCAAATACAATCAAGTCTACTCAGTTTTCTCTATGGGTTTATGCATGGTTCTGTTGAGCCGATTGTTCAAGCTGAAGCTCTTGATAGCTTTGATAGCTTTCTAACTATGTTCGAGTTAAGAGACGAGATGGATTCCCAGAATGTCGAGTCCTTCTCTCATTTCCTTTCCACTAATATTCTTCCTGCTCTAGTTAGTCTCTTTTCTCAGCCAATCGCCAGCCCCACTGATCTAAATGTGATTATACAATCTCGAATTGTTCATATCCTCACTCACCTCGAAAGTTTGTTCCCCACTGTTCTTGAGCCAGAATTAGCACAATTAGCGCCTATTGTGTTTAGTAAATTGAACGATCTTCGTGGTCCATATACTCAGTGCTACATTCTTAATGATGAAGATGATCTCACTGCTTCCCATCCTCAATCTCTGCTGGAAGTTCCATTTAAAGTACTGGTATATGAAGTCGCCGAGCTTTTTCGAACTTTTTTGTCCAGAATCTCGGTTCGCAGTCATTTCCGCTCAGATTCTGAAGAGCTATCTGTCTTATTTCACACATTGCTGGATCTTGCTCAAATCCCTAATTTCCTTGCCGAAGAATGGTCCGAGGACTATAATTTATTTATTAGTGAGGAACTGGATCTTTCGACATCCTATAACTCTCGCAATGTAACTGCCGATCTTTTATCTCAACTTTGCTCCTTTGTTCCGGAAGCCATTCTCAATGCCGCCTACCAAGCAGCATCAGCTGCGGCGGCCGCTGACCATCCTTTGCACCGTGAAAGTACCCTTTACATTCTCACTTTGTTGTACTCTAATATGGCTGAATCCGTGCCTCGACTAGACTCCAGCGATGTTTCTGCAATGCTTCAGTATCTTGCTGTGTGTATCGCTTCGGACAATGTCTTTCTACGGGCTCGCGCCATTATCTTTGGTGCTCAGTTTTGGAGTGTGCACTACACTAATGATAGCAAAGAGTCTTTGCAGAATACTATAGACGGTATTTTTCGTCCTGAGATTCTGTCTTCAGATATCGTAGTTGCAGCAACTGCTATTGCCTGGCAGAGATACACTCATTTCACCCCCAAAGATCTTACTAAACCCCATCTCATGACTGTACTTCAGCTTATGGATAATCTCTCTCCTTCTGCATCTGATGATACACCAAGTCTGATAATTGATACTGTCCTCACTACAATCAAAGTCGATATTACTATCACATATAGCAATAATTACACTCCTTTACAATTGCTACTTCGGATAGTTTTTACCCACACCGATGATATGCAATTGCGCTTGAATGCTTGCTCTGGACTTGAATATTTAATTCAGTTAATTGAACCGAGAAAACGCTACACGGAAGTTTGTACAGCCATCTTCAAGTTTATATCAGAATTGGTGTTTAATCAGCCACAAGACCAGATATCTACTACAGTGGTAGTTGCCATGGATTTGTGTCTCACTACCACGATGGTCGCCCCTAAGTCTATAGAACCATCTGTACTTGGTATGATCTGCAACTCTTTATATCATCCTCTAGCTACATCTATCGATTCGGAATCGTTGGGGATCGGCTGTAGTATATTTACCGAACTAATCAAACGAGACTCTAAAGAAGTTTTCTCGCTCACGATTGAAACAGAATCAGGTCCCAGCACAGGTTTGGACGTAATTTTGAACCTGATTCGAAAATGTTTGAGTGTGAATATGGATCATGAAGCTGCCGGTCCGGCTGGCACTCTGGTGGCAGAACTGATCCAAACTGTTTCTGAACTAGTTCAGCCTTACTTTTCTGAGCTTATTGGAGCTGTTACTTATCGATTATTAGCTTCAGACAGAGATTCATTAACAGTAGACTTGTTGAACGTGTATGTTGCTATGACTCTGTATTCCCCAATTGAAACGGTTAATTACTTGTCAGCTTTGCAAGTGCCATCCTCAAATGGGGGTGCAAGAAGTGGGTTGCAGGCAGTTATGGAATCATGGCTAGATAGTGTAGGTGCTGTGCCTCGAGCTAACGATCTTCAGAGACATTATCGTGCTTTGTCGAGTCTTCTATGCTTAGATGATCCCCGTTTGTGGGCAATTGAAGTTGATGGAGACATGATCGTTACAGAAGAAGAAAAGTCGAAGATTATAACCCGTTCTATGGCTAAAAACATGCCTCATCGATTTACTAAAGTACCGGTACCGGTGAAGATTCTGAAAGTTTTACTTGGTGAACTTCGAGTGCGGAGTAACTCCGCGGATACTGACATTCCGGGTCTTGGTGGATTTGTATTAGACTCTGCTTTGCGAAGTAGGTCTACTAAAGTAGAAGACGGACACGATGACGATGATATTGATGCCGCCGCCGACGACGACGAGTCTGGAGAAGACTGGGAAGAAGTTGATGCTGAAGATCTTAGCTTAACCGAATTGGCTCAGCTTGCTGGTGAAAACGAAAACTACAAAAAGAATGACGATGAAGTGGCTAACTGTATTATTGAGTGTCTCCGAACCTGTTTGCTTCATCATCAACCTGCAGTGGAGAAAGCATATCGATATTTAACTGATGGAGAACGTGCTTATTGGGCTACTATTGTTTAGCAAAAAATAATATATAAACATAAAACGTTTATTGCATAATAAAAAACTAGGTAAAGCTAATTATATTGTAGGTACCGAATCCCCCAGATCGGTGCGGCTTAATTTTCGATTACACTTTTGGTAGTATGTTAACTGGTAAAATAGCTTTAATAACCGGTGGAACCAGAGGAATTGGGTTCTGTATTGCTGAAGAATTTGCTAAAAATGGAGCCAGATGTATCTTAGTAGGACGTAATCAAAAAATAGGGTCCGAGGCTGCTCAAAAGCTCTCGGTGGCTTCAGGGTTAAAACACCAATTTCTAGCACATAATGTGAGTGATTTAGCTACTAAACCTTTCTCGGGCATAAGTGAACTAGATATTTTAGTTAATGGAGCCGGAATTGCTCAAAATGGTCTTCTAATGCGGCTTAGCACTTCTGAGATTCTCGATTTGGTTAATACGAACCTTACTGGTACCATTCTAACTACACAATCTCTACTTCGCCCATTAATGAAACGACAGGGTACAATCATCAACATTTCTTCAGTTTTAGGACTACGAGGATCGGTTGGATCATCAGTATATGCAGCTACAAAGGCAGGAATCATAGGCTTTACTCAAGCTCTGGCTTCGGAAATGGGTACCAAATCTGTTCGATGCAACGCAATTGCTCCGGGTATAATTTCAACTGCTATGACTGATGAGATGCCTGAAAAGGCCAAACAATTTTTTATAGATAGAACGCCATTAGGTGCCATTGGTGAGCCGGCGGTGATAGCCCATACGGCACTGTTCTTGGCCAGTAATCCCTATATAAATGGGGCATCGATTCCAATTGATGGAGGTTACAGTGCGACTAAATGAAATGAATCTCTGGTTCTACTCAATAACTATAGTCCCGTCATCCTCCACAAGTACAACTTCATCCTCTTCCTTCTGGCGCTTTGTCGAACTCAGGAGATCTTCTTCAGCAGGGCGTTTGCCATTTTGTACCATAGAACCATCATCTTCATTTTCATCCGATTCTGAATCATTATCACTTTCGGTTAATGGTTTCAAAGGGATCTCAATTGCTGCTGGTAGAATGAAAGGGTCAGCAGAGGGATCCTGGATGATTCTTATTTCGAGGTCTTGTCGCAGCCGCTCGTTATCAGAATCATCGGAAACTCTTATATAGGAGCCGTGTACAATAGAGAGCACGGCTAAAGTTTTCTCACAATTATCTTCAAAGTCGATGTCGTATAGAAGTGATTTAGAAGTGATACTGACTTCTGCGGTATAGTGGAAATGAGCCACTATGATATCATCAATAAGTCTCTGTAAAGTTAGTTTGGTAGTATCAGCGTGAAGAGTAGTTCTAGATACAGCACAGGTAGTACATCTCGGATTTGGTGGCTGCAGTGATTCCGTGGCAAGTATGTTTTCGGGGCGCCGAGCCAGAAAAGCATTAGCCAAGGGTGCTGATGCCCCCTCCAACACTTTCAGTCCTTGAATTACACATAGTCCAGATATAATAGCATTAGTAGTAGCAATAGCCGGAATGATGTTTCCGGCTATTTGCTTAATCTCAAACAGAGACTTTTGAGGAATGCCAAAGTTCTTGGCTCGTAAATTGGCTGCCGCGACCACAAAGTCCAGCGTATCTTTGTCGTCTTTGTCGAACTCAAGTATGCCTTCAGTGAGCACCCGTTTCTTCAATCGATTAACGGAATCCTTCAGGACCAAGAAGTTCTCTGCCTCATTCCATTTTTGCTGATCACGATTAAGAATCTCTTGGATATCAGAATACGACTCCGATTGCTTCACTAAATCCTCATACTCCAAAGCAGTGGGAGGGTCTCGATACTTCCAGGCATCTTTAGCTTCCCTGAGCCGCTCAATATCTGTTACGTAAACTTTTTTTATTAGATCAGCAATGAAATGGTCCGTGTGAAGAGAAGCGCGGATGGCAGCTAGTTCGTTGGTTTCTTTATGTAAAGCTGCGAGTTCTTCCTGATCTTCGTCAGCGGCCGCTTCCGCCTCGGGATCCTGGTCCTCCTCGCCAAACAGTTGGTTGAATAAAAAGCTTTTAGCCCACACCACGCAATGAACGGGTTGACTAGGAGTGCTGCGGATAGTACACACCGGGTAGGTAGTTTGTACTGGTTTAGGATTACAGTCATAGCATTCAGTCTTACCAGGAATAATGATCTGGACCTGACCATTAAAACCAGCAGTTCCAGACTCGATTAGAGGGACATTGACTTCTAAGCACTTACGATTGACGTACCTTCTGGCGTCAACGTTGTCCAGAGCATTGAAGATTAGATCAAAGGACTGGAACCATTCGACCGAGAATCGGAGGTCTGTGATGATATTAGCATGATACGCCACTAAGTCAATATCAGGATTAAATTGAGCAACAGCATCTTTAGCTACAAGTGCTTTAGGTTGCTTTATGTGTTCTTTGCGAAACAGAAACTGCCGGTTGAGATTGGATAGATCAATAGTGTCGAGATCTACCACAGATATATGTCCGAACCCCGATAACGCCAAATTTTTCAATAGCTCACAACCAATTCCTCCTGCGCCAACTACCAATACTCTTGCTTGTGCTAACTCGACCATCTAACTATTTCCCGGCACCTTTAACTATTTCTAACCCTTCCAAGGACTATTGGGAGACGGAAGGTAAAAAGTAAAGAGGAGTTGTGTGTGATTAGTTAGAAGTATTTTAAAGGATTTTGGTTTCCTCGAGGAAAACATGAGCAAAGTAGTTGATTCAGCTCGATTTATAACAGAAAGAGCTCAAGATGTTTCTATTAACTATTCTGTGCTGTCCAAATTAGCCAAGGAGGTTTTTGAACGCATGCAGGAGGTCCAATACTCTACAAGTACCTGGAACCAGCACCAATTGAATCCATGCGATAAAACTCGAGCAACTTTAGATTGGATATTTCTAGTGGATCTGCTAAACTTCAGTTTCTGGTCGGATGTAGATGTTTCTGATGCGCATAATGATCCAAATAGGTTTACAGTTGAGTACGCAGATCAGCGATGGACGGGCTACTGGGCTTTGCCGGCAGCCGTGAATCGGGCAATCGATGAAGGAATACCTATAACCAATCCCCAATGGTGGTCAAGCTCTGAATTTACTTTACAGAAACTGGAATATATATTTCGAAGTGCTACTAGTGAACAGATTCCCTTATTGGAGTCTCGATACCAGGTTATGGTGGAGGCTAGCCAGGCTCTGGCTAAATATCAGTACAATTTTAGTCATATGGTTGAACAGGCGGGGAAATCAGCCTTAAAATTAGTTGATCTAGTGGTGGAATGTATTCCCTCGTTTCGAGATGTTTTTGAATACCGAGGACAAAAAGTGTATATACTGAAACGGGCCCAGATTCTTGTGGCCGATATATGGGCATGTTTTGATGGGCAAGGCTATGGTGAATTTAATGATATTTCTGAAATAACGATGTTTGCTGATTATCGAGTTCCTCAGATTCTGCGAGACCTTGGCTTGCTGCAATACTCGCCCTTGCTTTCGGAACATATCGCTGCACGCAAACCGCTTGTATCTGGTGATCCACTAGAAATCGAGATCCGGGGATGTGCTATATGGGCTGTGGAGCTTTTAAAATCCACTATTAATGATCAATTCCAGCTCGAGCCGAAAATCAATGCTGTATTACTAGACTTCTATCTCTGGGACCTTGCAAAACAAATACAGTTAACGAAAAGCATTCCGGTGACACTGCCTCACCGCACTCGTTCTATATACTACTGATACAAGAATTAAGAATTAAAAAGAAAGCTATACATATATTTTACCTGTTCGGATTCATTGATTGTCCCCGGAACACTCTAAGCAAAAATGGTATTCGTCATCATATCTCTTCTGTATTTAAACTTTCCCCGCGACGGCTTGGCGCAACTTTAATCTCGAGCCAATCCGGACAAGTAAACATACTCTCGAGTCTCCCCTTACTTGCTACTTGAGACTCCAATATTTAGGGATTTTTGGGGCTATTATGGATCACAATGCCCCGATTTTGGTCGCGCCAGCACCAATAAACCCTCGGTCGGTAGCCAGACGTCCTACAAGACGATCCAAGCTATCAATAGGTCGATCCGATTCCTTAGTCAGCTCTGTAGCCAGCTCCTCTCCAAGCACTGTCGGTTCCTCACTACCAGGAATCCGAGCACTTAGAAACCATGTCGATGATTTAAGTATCCCTCTATCTCCTAAAATTGCCGAAAGTGTTTCGGACTCCTCTAACCCTGCTGGTTCTGCTGGTCCTTCGACCGGTCACCATGCATCCATTATAGCATTCTATGACCCTTTGAAATCATTGCGTCATCTTCCATACACTCCTATATACCTGCCTCCTCAAAGTTTTGAGGCGCGGCACTCTAATGAATCACTGGATAAGATATCTCGAGCTAAAATCACTGTTCAGCCCAGTCCAGGCGCCGTCTTCACTGCAGGCGGCGAAGTCTGGGGTACAGTTACTCTTAAGATAAGAGAACCAAAATACCTGTCTGGATCGCACAAACCCAACGAATTGACCCTGGGCGAAATTTCTGTGGAGCTGATCGGCTTTGAAGAAGCTTATCTTAAATCGGCGCACAAACATCCCCTATCATTTACTTTTCTACAATCCCGCAAGACCTATCAGCGACCAACTGCTTCAACCTCCGGAGGAGTCCATGCCCCTATAGATACGGTTACTTCAGCCGTATGTCATCCTTACCCCCCGCCAGATATGCAAGGTTTTCGTGAGCCAGTAGTGGGGAAACATGTGTTTCCGTTCTCGTTTCAGTTGCCGGTCGATGCTCCGTCGAGCGGGGCATGCACTAATACCAAATGCCGCATTCGATATGTGGTGAGTGCCAAGGCAGTTTTTCGTGATCGTGGAACTGAAAAGACTTTGAAACACTATTCTCAGGTCGAGGTGGTGGAAGCTTGGGATACCGATTCTCCGGAGTACAGCGATAATTTAATTGTCAGTCGTGAAGGGCCGATTGCTCATGATACGGAGTCTGGGAATGTTCGAATGACATTTGAGGCCCGGACTGGTCTGGTTTCTAGCGGATCGGTCTTATCCTGCGGGCTACGCATCGAGAACTTCTCTACAGAAAAAGTTCTGCACGTTAAATGTGCATTGATGTTACTCACTACGATCTTCGGTGACAGAAGACCCAAGCCTGAAACCGAAAAACTGCATCCTCGGACTCCAATAGCTCGTTTGAAAGAACCTATTCAAACAGATGCTGATGTCCAGTTCGAAGATATTGCCTGTATAGCTACCTGGGACACTCCCTGCTACCCTGGAGATACCCAGTCCTTCTTCCCCTTGCGGTTAACCATACCGGAGCATATTAGAACTCTGCGGAATACTGCATTATTTTCCGTCGATATGTTTGTTCGAATATATATTCCCGGGACCCCCATGGAGTTCGATGGGCCCTTGATTCACGTGGCACATCCCCAGTCGCTAATAGATGAGACACCGGTTGCTTCATTCACCAATGAGGAGATACAGTCATTTTATACTGTTAGGACTGTTCAGAATGGATTGACTTCTTTAGATGATCGTTCTGTGGAAGTAGAGGCCATAGAACCCGATTTCTATGTCGATGCCTGGCGCCGTGTGGCTCTACTGGATCCGACCCTGGAAGAGTTTGCCGATATAGCATGATAATTACATTCTCGGACTACAACAGCAGAAGGGAGGAAAGATAAGAAGTTTCAATGGTTTAGTTTAATTACACTGATGATAATGCTAATTCGATATACTTTAAATTACTACATGTATATATCGGAACAGGAGAAAGAAAGACGCCCGAGATCGGGTTACAGGTACGGTTGTAGAAAGGAATCGCGATAGACTGGATCAGACTTACCTTGACGAGTCTCTAAAATAGTCTTAACAATTTTAGGAGGATTGTAGTTAAGTCGAGCAGCTCTGTTCCAGCGGGCTAGGCGGGATATACCTGAGGCGGGCCCGTATTTTGCGGTCTGATCGAACGTCAGCAGAATCCGCTCGGCTGCAGATACTGGAGATCCGGCATATTTAGTGAGTCTTTCTGATTCTAGCTTGTGCACATATTTGCAAAACTCAATGCTATCAGGGTCGAGATCTGGACTGCTTGGATCACTAGATCGGATAGGTTCGGGGGGAGGATCGGCTCGAACCTTGATTTTCTGGTTACCCGACGGTTTAGATGGAGCAGCAAACTTATCCTTTTGCACCGACCGAGTCCGTCCAGAGGATCCTATAAATTGTTTTAAGGTCGGCTGACCAGCCGCCCTCTTGCGAGGACCCATGACGTTTCGGGGCAAGAAAAAGGTGCTGGGTGGGTGTTTGGCTATGTCTCAAAACGGTAAATTGAATTTCTCTTTAACCAATCAGGAAAGTACATGGCCATGAATGGGAGAGTCAGAGACAGCGAGAAGCTAAACCAGCGAATACTATTTTACACCATAACACTGCCAGAGGAACCTCTGTAACAACTTTTATATTAATTTACTACTGTTTTAAGTTGCCGGATTTATTCTTTTGTTTATTTTGACACACTAGTCTTCCCTTGTAGGCTTATGCTACGGCCTGTGCATGTGCTCTATGGAGCAGGCGGTTTATACGGTGTATACTACGTGGTGCATGCGATTACTGGACTACTGAAATGGAAATCCATTATTGACCGCGAAAAGGCGTTTCAGGCGTATGGCGCAGAAGAAGAGCTCTCGAAGGAAGACCGGATTAGAAAAGTCAAGACACGATTTGCCTCGCTATGCATTGCCGGGCGGTTTGCCAATCCATTCCACGAATACCGCGACAAGGGGTTTTTGGAGTTTCTGGCATGGAACCTCTTTGTAGCGATCCGGGGTCCCTTATTTGGGTCAGAGACCGGAGTGCCGCTCCTGGGATCTGGTGATCTGGCCGCATCGTTGCCGAGCCATTCTGTAGATCTGGCTGAGGTATCCAAACCAGCAGTGGATTCGGTCCGGGTTACTTGGATGGGTCAGAGCTGCTGTCATGCAATGGTAGGAGGACTGAGCATTATGACCGATCCGGTGTTCAGCGAGCATTTAGTAAACCGGTTTGGTCCCTGTCGACTACGCCCGGCACCGGTGGATCCAGAGGTACTGCCGTTGGATATTGTCCTAGTATCTCACAATCATCCGGACCATCTGGATCTGGAATCTTGTCGCCGGATAGGGAACCGTCCTTTATGGATAGTTCCGCTAGGAGTGCGCAAGTTACTTGGGCGCCAGGGCATTTATAATGTGGTTGAGATGGATTGGTGGCAGGAACTGGATGTCAGCGAGTTTGCCCGCACCCCGGGAGCCGGATCCAGCCAGTATAAAGTGGTGTGTACGCCGACAATGCATTGGTCCGGTCGGAAGATGATAGACAAGAACTGGAGTCTGTGGTGTTCATTCATGGTGGTGCAAGACGGATGTTCGAAGCTGTTCCATGCTGGGGATTCCGGGTACCAGCCGGGGATATTTAAGGCCGTCAAAGAAGTACTAGGTCCTTGTTCAGTTGCCTTAATGCCTTGTGGTGCCTATAAACCCCGATGGATTCTTAAAGGCGAGCACATGGATCCCCATGAAGCGATCCAAGCAGCAGTTGATCTTGAGGCTGCACATGTGGTTCCGGTTCATTGGGGCACGTTTGTGGTGTCGGACGAACACTACCTTGAGCCTAAAGAGTTGGTGGTAGAAGCTGGCCTACTAAAGAATATTGATACTGTGCCTCTAGAGTTTGGACAAATGATCGAGTTTCGTAACTGATTGTTTGGCCTCTTTGCTCTATTTCTATTATTACTTGCTAGAATCTACAATAGCATATGATTGACAATTATGAATCAACAAATTATTGATGTATATTTTCTTGTAGCCACTGATCCGTTATTTAGTTATGTGTGTCGGATTATGATCAACTCTGGTAGGCACAATATATCTCTAGTAGCGCGCGCTTCTGAAGACTTGCTACATACCCAGAACACTATCCGGCTAGGATCGTAGCGAATGAATGGCCTGCTCTGCTGCTGGCCCAGAGGGGTTTTGGTCGTGGGCCCTAACCCTAACTTCCTGCGAGGACCAATCCCGTGGGGCCTCGGTGGCCTTCTTATCCAGCCTCTCATCCTGCACCCAACCTCCCAATTTACAATCTCGCCTTTAAGCAGCATATCAGTTTGGAACAACAGCATTCAGAAACCGAGTAATGCGTCAAGATCAGAAAAGCCCACAGCAGCCACATGCATACAGCACAGATAGTGGCGGTCTCAGGAATACCGATATGTGGGCCGGTCCAGGTGAGGCCGGCTTGTTGGACACAGCCCATTTAGTACATATGCGCTTCGAGAACGGCCGGGGGTTCGATCTCGAAGATGATTTGGAGTTCTGTCCTGGGCTGGTTTCCGAGGAAGAATATCGAATGGCCACTTCAGACGGATCGACTCCTTCATCTACTCCGCACACTTCTCCTTTACAGCACGGTCTAGCCCCCGGATACGTTCCTGGATACTATAACAGTGCGATGGGCCAACTAGGTCCCAGGCCGCATGTAGGTATGGCGCCCATGATGGCTGCCAACCTTGGTGGCCAAATGCTACCGAACATGGGGCCTAACCTGGGGCCTAATCGGGGACCTAACCTGGGACCGGGAGCATGGTATGGACTAGATAGTGCCATGTATCCAGGCAAAGGTGGGATGGACCCAGTAGTTCGGCCCAACCTGTCCCGGGTTCCTTGAAAGAACGAAGAAGAAACATGACAGGATAAATAGGTAACGAGGAAATTATTAATGGATATGTGTATTAGTTTGATTGTTTTTTTTTTTTTTGGCTGCGCCATGTAGAACGATAACCCAAAGGACGCAGTGGGTTTATTTAAGCACGATAATCAAAACCAGAAGGATAAGGGCCAAGACTACAATAGTTAGGGTGGAACCGTTCTCTTTGGCGGTCTTGGCAAACTTGTCGAGTCTTCTTCGGGCTGAGGAGAGTCTTTCACTTGATCTGTCAACAAGTGCTTCAACATCTGTGAGCAGTTCTACATGGTCATCGAGTTCAGTGCCGATTTGCAGTCCCATATCTCGCTGACGAGCCACGGAACTGGCCAGAACATCCAGTTCGGCATCTTGGTGTTCCATGATTTGCCGATGCTGTAGCATGATTGCATCTGCACCCATTCCTGGACTCAGGTCGGCCTCAGCAACCGAATCTGCGTCATCGTCGCGGTACTGCTGATCTGCAGGAGCATAGTCTTCTAGTTTGGGCCGAAACCGCACCGTTTTGCGACTGGGTGTGTCCACAGGAACTTGAGACCACTGCACACTAAGATCTTCCGGTTGGGCCGACCCATACATATCATCTAATAGCTGGGTATAAGTAGCCTGAAGTTCCTGGACTGCATCTGGGTTTGAACCTTCTAGATCCAACAGAGAGATAGCCTGGCGAAGATTGTTTAGTCCGGTATGGACCTTTTCGAGCTCAGAGGCCGTTGCTTCTAAATTTAAAGATCTTAATCTCTTAATTTCAGAAATATCTACTGCTGTTTGGTCTGCTAATAACGTTATCTGCGCAATTGATTTAGCCATGTATCGTCAGGTTTCTAGTGCAAGAATAAACTAATATTGAAAATAGATTAAATTTAGGAGATGGGAGTAGGTATTTACCGCATATTGGCCAATTTTTGGGAAATGGAAATCATTCATTCTCCCACTACCTACTTAATCGGTGAGTGTGGGGAAAGAGATTCAAAACTTGGAGGTAATAAACTATAAGAAAGAAACAGACCTGATATTATCCTTACAATTATCTATAATTAAGTGATATTCCAGATCCTGATTGTCGGCAGTTCTCAGTATATTCCGCCATGGCCATTGCATTGGATTATGTTGAGGTCCCGGAAGCCTTGACTTGTCCGATTTGCAGAGAGGCTTTAGTAGAGCCGCGAGTAACAGTATGTGGACATACCTTTTGTCGCATGTGTTTGTTTGGTGCTTTAGAAAGGTCTGCTGAACGGTGTCCTATAGATAGAACTCCCTTATCTATCCAGGACATCCGCCCGGCCCCGCTGATTGTGGCCACCATGCTGAGCGACCTCGAAGTTTGGTGTCCGAATAAACTGAAAGGGTGTGGATTTAGTGGTCCTCAATCTATGGTATTAACGCATCTGGATACGGACTGCGAATACCTGTCGATGGATTGTCCTGGTTGTGGAACTGCGACAACTCGTCTTCAACTGCAAGGAGTCGAGTTCGCCGATACTACTTCTGATTTTGCTAATTTTTCTGATCCCAATTTTGATCGTAGTACTTTGATCGATGCCTGTCCGCTGCATAGATCCGTGGAATGTGTGGCCTGTGGTCAAGCTATGCCTGCATGCGATCTCCCTAATCACCAACAATCTTGCGATAAAATCTCAGCGCCTTGTCCTCATTGTTCCAAGATGGTTCTCGCATCACGAATGTCTGGCCATATTGAAACCTGCCCTCAAGCTGAACTGCCTTGTGCAGGCGCCGCTATGGGCTGCAACTTTAGTACTTCTCGGATTGGTCTGCCTGCCCATGAGGAACAGTGCATAATGGCCAAATTAAGTCACGCTTTAGACCAGAGAGACAGTCGAATAGATGCTCTGGAAACAGAAAATAAGATTCTTCGCAAACATATTTCCCGCACTATGACTCCTGCCTATTCTAGCTCCATGATGGATCCCTTGACTCATGCTCATACCTCAGATCCAGATATCTTCCATCTCTTTTCGGAACAAGAACATGTGCGGGCTGAGCTGGAACTGGTTTCATCTAAAATGAGAGAGCTAGAACTTCGGCAGAACTCTTTGCTTGCTGCCGAATCCCGCAAAACAGCCGATGAAGTTACTGCCTTACGTACAGCCGTTAATGGAATCCGGCACCAGATCCATTTCCTCCTTCTGGAACGCAGATCGTTAGCAATGCAGCAACAGCAGCAACAGCAGCAGCAACAACAACAGCAACAGCAACAACAACAGTCAGGTCTACCGCGAAGACTTAGCGATAATCAGCGTCAAGACGTGAAACTATAGAGATTGCAGTTGGCATCTTTACGAAATTACGAAGCCCGGAAACCAGGATAGATAGAATCTTTATAGCCAACACTATGCTTAAATAGTGTTTAGTTAAGGCTTTAGTATATTATAAATATGTTTAATTTTTATACATTTGTTTCTTAGATTACATCATAGCAGCATTTATGGGATATTCTCCTCATTTAATCTTCTCACAGCCTCTCTCTCCTGCCAAACCCCCTCGTTGTCCTGCTCTTCTCCCAACCACCACTACTATTTGTTTGTTTCTTCTTCTACCCAAACAACAACCTCAATACTAGGGCCTCATTGACGCCATGGCGCCCAGTACTGATCCGCGCGTCCAAGACGTGCTCCATAAAATAGAGAGAGAAAAGTCCTTGATTCAAGGCGCCCAGTCCATGCGACGGTCTACCAACAACCCCCAGGTTCAAGAACGTTGCGATTCCACTATCCGCGAATCCCAACGTAATATCGAGTATTTACAGGCCCGTCTTTCTGACCTTAATCTCCGGTCTGGTAATGTATCTGCTGCCGACGCTGCCCGTGCAGCAGCAGCATCCAATGCAGCAGCAGCGGCTCTTCCTGCCTCGGCACCCCCGCCACAATACATCTACAGAACTTTAGACCCCCAGGCCGATACCTCAGCTGCTGGGAAAACTTCTTCTAACAAAGATCAGGGCCGTGTACCTGCTAAACGAGCTGCCAAAAACTTACCCCCAGTTCCCCCGGGTCCCCCGGCCGTTTCTGCCGTCGCACCTCGCGCCCAGAGACCCCGATACACCCGCCTGGATCTCATTCGATATGACGATGTTCATATTGGCCCCCGCATCCAGTATATGATGCAGCAGCTGGAATTCAAACTTTCTGTAGAGCGCCAGTACTTGGAAGGTGTCGAGAAAATGTCTAAGCTTTATCAGTTTGAAGGCGACCGGAAATCCGCCAGAGATGCCGAGCAGAAACGCATAGAATCGTCTCAGAAAGTCGTACTTTTGCGCCAAGCTCTTAAACGTTATTCTGACATGTACTTGGGATTTGATGAAGTTGATACCGCTGACGATGACTCTATTAATATTCCTAATCTGCGCCGTCCCCTCTCTGGTGTCATTAAAGTCTCTAACATCGCTATTCGCAACGCTGCCCATGCCACCACAAGTCGGGGCTGCGAAACAGTGGTAAGCCTCAAGGTAGAAGACCAAACTCTAGCTCGATCTAAGCCGTCCCGTCAAGATCGTTGGTATGACTCTTTCGAACTGGCCGTCTCTAATGCCAATGAGCTAGAAATTGCCTTTTATGACAGCTCCAGCGACAGGTCTGTACCAATAGGTCTAGTATGGCTTCGTATATCTGATATTGCCGAAGATCTTCGTCGCAAACGTATAGAGGCCGAAATCGCGGCTTCTGGATGGGTCTCAGCCGATAAAACTCAGCCAGCTAATAATGGCAATCAATCATCCCTGCCTCCTACTGCTGCCCCTGCCGCTAACGTTTCATCAGCCTCAGCGGCAGCCTCACAATACGATGAGTGGGGGATGCCAATCACTACGCCTACATCATCATCCACTGTTGCGACTCCTCTATCTCGTCCTGTATCTAACAAGAACTCTGCTCCTCCTGCTTCTCAACCCATAGTCGTCGACGACTGGTTCTCCCTTGAACCGGCCGGACAAGTACATCTCACTATCGATTTTATCAAATCCTCCTCTGGAAAGAAGCGCCCAGAAACAAATAAAGGTTTGGAGCGTCAGGATGCTATCAGGCAGCGCAAAGAAGATGTTCATGAAATGTTCGGTCACAAATTCGTGCTTCACCAATTCTATAATATAATGCGTTGTGCTTATTGCGGCGACTTCTTAAAGTCCTCCAGTGGCATGCAATGTTTAGAGTGTCATTTTCTTTGCCATCAGAAATGCTATCCCAAAGTTGTCACCAAATGCATTTCTCGCTCAAGCTCCAGTGGTCCTGAGGAGAAACTCAAGCATAATATTCCCCATAAATTTGAGCCAACTACAAATATCTCCGCTAACTGGTGCTGTCATTGTGGTTACATTCTTCCTCTTGGAAAGAAGAATAGCCGAAAGTGCTCTGAATGTGGCATTATGTGTCATGCTCACTGTCAGCATCTGGTGCCCGATTTCTGTGGCATGTCTATGGAACAAGCTAATAAGATACTTACTGAAATCCGCAGCGCGAAATCTCGCCAAGCTGCTAAGGCTGCCTCTTCTTCTCTATCCAACCAATTGACTCCAATAAGCTCCGCTTCTAAGCCACCCCGCCGTAGTGCTGTGACTCGAAAGGTCGTAGGAAGTTTAAGCTCACTGGATAAAGATCTCCCTACAACTCCTCCTAAATCAGAAACTGCCCAGTCTCAGGTGGATACTTCCTCGTCTCAAGCTTATTCTCGATCAGACCAACCAGAATTGCCAGCTATCCCCCAAACCTCTTCTCCTCTGCTACCTCAAGATGAAGATTCTATTGGCCAAGCCATGGAGCATAGGAACCCTTCAGCTGACCAATCTCAACCTCAATTACAAGCATCGAGCCCCAGTCCCAGCCCCAGTCCCAGCCCAGCGGGTAGACCCTCTTTAACCTACGATCAGACTCAAGCTAGTGATTACTCCTATAGTGAAAATGCTAACTATGCTTATGAGGATACCGCAAATGGCTCTAACAAGGCTGATACTTTATCACGTACTGCTACTTCTGAATCTGATTCTATTGTACCGTCTTTACCTACTGAAAGCCAGGGACAAAGTCGCACTTATAATGCTAAGGAGGCCGAAGAGGACGAACCTATGTTACCCAACATTATTGCCCCAGCTATTTCCTCAGCTGCAGCCGCAGCCGCTATGGCGAGAATGTCACCGAAATCGCCAAAGTCAGACTCTACTATAACTAAAACAACCGCCAAACCTCCCAGTACTTCAAATGAGACTCAAGTCGCCGCACAAGCGGCATCTTCGGCTTTGGGCGTTAAAAAATCGGAGTCATCTTCCTCTGTCAAAGTTCCAAGGAAGCGTATAGGTTTAGAAGATTTCAACTTCTTGGCTGTACTTGGTAAAGGCAACTTCGGCAAAGTAATGTTGGCCGAATCAAAAGCCTCTCAGAAACTTTATGCTATCAAAGTTCTAAAGAAAGAATTTATCTTAGAGAATGACGAAGTTGAAAGTACTCGATCAGAAAAGCGAGTTTTCATGATAGCTAATAAAGAGCGCCATCCATTTTTAATCAACCTCAATGCTTGCTTTCAAACTGAAACTCGTCTCTATTTTGTCATGGAGTATGTTCATGGCGGAGATTTAATGCTTCATATCCAGAATCAACAATTCTCTCCTCGTCGGGCACAGTTTTACGCGGTCGAGGTGCTGCTAGCTTTGAAGTATTTCCATGATAATGGTGTAATTTATCGTGATCTGAAGCTGGATAATATATTACTGGGACTTGATGGTCATATTAAGATTGGTGACTACGGGTTGTGTAAAGAGAATATGTGGCATGATACTACTACCGGGACTTTCTGTGGTACGCCGGAATTTATGGCACCGGAGATTCTTCTAGACCAGAACTATACTCGAGCGGTTGACTGGTGGGCGTTTGGAGTCTTGATTTATCAAATGCTTTTGGGGCAAAGTCCTTTCCGTGGAGACGATGAGGACGAAATATTTCATGCGATTATATCAGACGAGCCACTCTATCCTGTGCATATGCCGCCTGGGTCTGTTTCTGTCTTACAGGGACTGTTAACCCGTGAACCAGAGAAAAGATTAGGTGGCGGACCCAAAGATGCATTGGAAGTGATGGCACATCCATACTTTAGGAATATTAACTTCGATGATTTTTTGAACAAACGGGTCGAGCCACCATTCATTCCGCAAATATCATCGCTGACTGATACCCGTAACTTTGACCAGGAGTTTACTCGAGAGGTTCCAAGATTAACCCCAGTTGAGTCGGAACTAACGAAAAGCATGCAAGAGCAATTTCGAGGATTTTCTTATATGATCGGGGAAGAAACTTGAACGTGAAAACTCTTAGTTTAATATTAAATACGCACTCAGTTATCGATATGTATTTTTCTTTTCTCTCTATGAGAAAACAATATGAGATTTAAAGCTTTTCTTTTTCTTTTTCTAATGCAAAAACATATATCCAACATGTTATATTGACACGTAAAAATTAATTATACAATTCTAAGTTGTAGGAGTTTTCAAGACGAGAAAATTAATAAGAACGGCCAAAAAGACACCATTTCTCGGCTAGTTTCCCACATGCTGGACATTTTGTTTCACCTTTGACGAGACCTTCTGGCTGATCATAGGGAATACAAAGGCTTTTAGCTCCCATACTGGGTGCACGATCATCTTCAGGTTCCCCAGTTTCGGAAACGGCTTGTCGAGCGGAACGATCTTTGATATCATCCTCACACTCAGTGACGCCACACCAAGGCATCAAAATGACATTCTTTTTGTTAAGTGCCGGGACGAAGTTTTCCCATTCGGTGACCTTAACAATATGAGAGTCGAAGGATTCCTTAGCTTTGAGGAATAGAGATTTCTGGATATCCTCAAGAATTTCCGAGACCTTTTCTACGAGATCAGATAGCGGGACAGTTGCTTTCTCGCCATTATCACGGCGAACGGCTGTAACCACACCTTTCTCCATGTCCTTGGGACCGTATTCCAAACGAAGGGGAATACCATGAAGTTCGGCGTCGGCGAATTTCCAACCGGGAGAGTAATTGCGAAGGTCAGCAAAGGCGGTACGTATCTTGGAGTCATCAGCGTCATTAAGGTCATTAGCAATTTTATCGGCACCGGAATTGATGGAGTCTTTAACATCCTGGGGAGTTTTGGCAGTGAGACCGCAAGGAATGACTACGACTTGAGTGTGGGCGATACGAGGAGGAAGAACCAGACCTTTATCATCGGAATGAATCATGACCATGACGCCGATGACACGGGTGGAGAGACCCCAAGAGTTTTGCCAAACATATAGTTTGGGCTTCTCGGCAGCGTCCACCGGGGCTTCAGGATCTTCGACGGTGATGTTGAACATCTTAGAAAAGTTCTGACCTAAGGAATGAGAGGTAGCACCTTGGATACCGCGGCCGGTGGCAGGAATATAACCCTCACAGGTGGTGGTGTATAAACCTCCAGCAAAGCGTTCTTTCTCGGTCTTCACCCCTTTTATCACAGGAACAGCCAACAGCTCTTGATAAACGCCCGCATAGAGATCTAGAATTTGCGAGACTTCTTTATCAGCTTCACTCTGAGTAAGATGGGCAGTATGCCCTTCCTGCCACAGAAACTCCCGGGTGCGGAGGAACGGCTGGGGATTTTTAAATTCCCATCGAACCACAGAGTTCCATTGGTTAAGTTTCAGCGGCAAGTCACGATGAGAACGAATCCATTTGGCGTAGTAAGGGTACATCACCGTTTCGGAAGTGGGACGAATAGCAATAGGTTCATCCAGATCGCTGGAGCCGGCTTTGGTGACCCAAGCAACTTCGGGAGCAAAGCCCTCGACATGATCTTTTTCGCGTTCGAGAACACGAGAAGAAACAAACATAGGAAAGTATGCATTCTTGACGCCCATTTTCTTGATTCGCGCATCGAACCAGGCCTGAATGGTCTCCCACACGAAATACGAGTTGGGACGCATGATATAGCAGCCGGAGACATCGTAGTAGTCGAGCAACTCGGCTTTGGTGACGATCTGCTGGTACCAAGAGGGGAAATCCTCATTTTTGGAGGCCGTGATCCCAATCAATGCCTTACTGGCGTCTTGCTTGGGTTTCTGTTTGGCGGGTTTGGCGGATTTGGCGGGTTTGGTAGGTTTGGCAGCATCAGTGAGGGAAAGGTCGGCCATGGAAGCAGCAGACATTGGTCAGGTTCAAGGAACAGGAACCGTCGAGGAAGCTTTGTATATACAGCCGAAAGCCCAAAACCCCAAACGGGCAGCAGCAGAACGGTCTAGTAGCGGCGGTGGAGGAGGAAGAGGAGAAATTGTCGGCAATGGGAAGAAGATGCGGGCGACCATTGGCGCGCGAGACGTCACGTGAGAGTGACTGTTGATAAGAAAGAAGGACAGGCTAGGCTTGCTGAGACTCTTTCTTCGTTCAAGAAACCGGTAGAAAGGAGATATATCATTGGACTATGAAGACGATGTTTCTATGAATATACTGTAGACTCTGAAGAGAATATTGTTAGAACTAGAATAAATATTGTAGATGAGCTTCTTGGCTATACGGGTAATGGTTCTTAGCTTGCATTCTCACCTAATGTTTAAAGAATGCACTGAATCTATTGTAAGTTTTTACTCAACACTCTATACTGCATGTTCATATTCTAATTGATATCAACGACACTATTAATTGTTGATGGGGTTCTCCAACTATCATTCTCCTATATATAAATTCTTTAGTTGTCCCAATCGGGGCCCATCTTGGCCCCAGTTTGGGAGAATAACCAACCCTACCTCTACTTCTTTCTATATCACGAAATTGAGAAAATGTCTCTTTTCGCCCCTAGTCGGTCAGACACGCTCTTTTTGGGCGGAGAAAAGATATCTGGCGATGATATTCGAGACCAGAATGTTCTGGCTGCGCAGAGTGTATCTAACGTGGTGAAATCCAGCCTAGGACCCGTTGGGCTTGATAAAATGCTGGTAGACGATATTGGCGATGTCACAGTCACTAATGACGGCGCCACGATTTTATCATTATTGGATATCGAGCATCCGGCAGCCAAGGTGTTAGTTGAGCTTGCTCAGCAACAAGACCGCGAGGTTGGAGATGGCACGACATCTGTTGTGATTGTGGCTGCTGAGCTGCTTCGACGGGCAGTGGTTTTGACCAAGAATAAAATCCACCCCACTACAATTATTACCGGCTATAGGTTAGCACTGCGCGAAGCTACCCGGTTTGTGCAGGAGGTTTTGAGCACACAGGTTGATTCTTTGCCGCGGGAAACTCTTCTGTCAATTGCTCGCACCTCCATGTCGTCTAAGATCGTGGGCCTCGATGCAGATTTTTTTGCCAACGCTGCTGTTGATGCAGTATTGGCCGTAAAGACCGTTACTCCCCGGGGAGAAACTAAGTACCCTATTAAGGCGGTGAATATTCTCAAGGCCCACGGCCAGTCTATGCAAGAGTCGGTTTTGGTTGCTGGTTATGCTATTAATTGCACGGTTGCTTCTCAAGCCATGCTCACTCGTATTTCCAATGCCAAAATCGCTGTATTGGACTTGAATCTTCAGCGAGCTCGTATGGCGCTTGGTGTTCATATCACTATAGACGATCCCGATCAATTGGAGAAGATCCGCCAGCGGGAAATCGACATTGTGTTGGAACGCGTTCAGAAAATTATTGCTGCAGGAGCCAATGTAGTACTCACCACGAAAGGAATTGACGACTTGTGTTTGAAAGCCTTTATTGAAGCCGGGGTAATGGCTGTTCGTCGATGCAAGCGAGAGGATCTGCGCCGAATCGCCCGGGTCACCGGGGCTACTATGGTTTCCACTCTATCCAATCTGGAAGGCGACGAGGTGTTTGAGTCGAGTATGCTTGGTTCGGCAGATGAGGTTGTTCAAGAGCGGTTTGGAGATGATGAATGTATACTAATTAAAGGCACAAAAGCGCATTCCTCCATGTCGTTAGTGCTTCGCGGCCCCAACGACTTACAACTCGATGAGATGGAACGCAGTTTGCACGACACTCTTTCTGTGATCAAGCGTACTTTAGAAAGCGGGTCAGTGGTGCCAGGAGGAGGCGCGGTGGAAACTGCCCTGGCGGTCTTTTTGGAGAACTTCGCAACCACCACTGCTTCTCGAGAACAGTTGGCTATTGCTGAGTTCGCTGCCTCTTTGATGATCATACCCAAAACACTAGCTGTGAATGCAGCTCGAGATAGTTCAGATTTAACCTCGAAGCTTCGCGCTTACCATGCAGCTTCCCAAACTGCCCCAGTGACCGATACCAAGAAACGGGGATACAAGAACTACGGCTTGGATTTACTTAATGGCAAGATTGCCGACTGTGCTAAGACAGGAATCCTCGAACCGACCATGTCGAAGATCAAGTCTTTGAAGTCTGCCTTAGAGGCCTGTGTGGCGATTCTCCGTATCGATACTATGATTAAAGTGGATCCTGAACCGCAAAAAGAAGACCCTCACGATCACTAAGAGTGCCAGCCCATACCATAGCCTATGGCACGATCGAGAGATACCTTCCCAAATTATTATCCAGCATAGCTATTTTTCCTAATATTTACGATAAAATATGAAGCTTTTACATGATTTTCCCCAAAATATTATTTCTGTAGTCTTTATTTCTCGGTATCACTTAGTCGCTCATTATACTGTTCGTATTGGATACTTCCCCCCAAACTATCTAGCCAATCTAACTTACTACTAACTTCTTGCTCCCAGCATTTCTCCTAAATACACGACCCACCATGGCAGCAGCATCAATAATAGGCGGCCTGGCGGTTCTGACGGTAGCCGGGTACATGCTTTTTTCAGGTGACGGAGAACAATTTAATGTAGGCGAGTTTTTGCTGCAGACCTCGCCGTATATGTGGGCATGTCTGGGTATAGCGTGCTGTATTGGACTCTCTGTAGCAGGAGCTGCATGGGGTATCTTTGTTACCGGCACATCCATAGTGGGCGGAGGAGTAAAAGCACCTAGGATTCGGACGAAAAATCTTATCTCCATTATTTTCTGTGAGGTTGTGGCTATCTACGGAGTGATTATGTCGATTGTGTTCTCGTCGAAACTGTCGTTAGTTTCTGGTGATCTTTATACGGCCGAGAATTATTATACCGGATATGCATTATTCTGGGCTGGTCTCACGGTTGGTTTATGTAATCTCATTTGTGGAGTTGCTGTGGGAATTACTGGGTCCACAGCAGCTGTGGCCGATGCTGCCAATCCCTCGTTGTTCGTGAAGATCTTGGTGATAGAGATTTTTGGATCTGTTCTTGGACTGTTTGGATTGATTGTAGGCTTACTGATGGCCGGAAAGGCCTTTGACTTTAAATAATTACACGCATGATTAATGTACAATTTGTAGCGATCGTAGACTGGGCCATGATTATGTCTGGTTGAGACTTCTTGACTCTAGTATCAGTTAAGTGGAGACATTATGGTTCCAGATGCAAGCACATCTTCGAAATAATAGACCGGCAATGATAAGAAGGGGGGAAAATAAACTATTGCATTAAACATATTCTCCGTTGTCCAGCAACGAGTACTGTTTAATCAATGTGCACTCACCTCCATTATCGAGATCAATACTGTACTGGAGAAAATATCCTTCCTGATTGACCACCATTATTTCTGGCAAAGTGGGACTCATAGCAACTACAGATTTTATACCACCGGACGGAAGCTTTATATAAGCGAAATCCCGTTCCGGTTCCCACATTTCGGTCATCATGGTAGGTAGATAGCCACCAAAAGCACCAGCCATTGATCGTCCGATTGTTTGGCTAGATCGTCGTAACATACTAGCAACTGACCCGTTGCGTTTACGAATATCTGCCAGGGTCTCGGCAGCAGAATGTGGTATAGTATCGGAGCCTATACTGGAAGTGTCAGTAGACGGCGGCCGTCTTGTGGGGGAAAGGTTGAGTCTGGAGGCAGGTTCGAGATCATCATCACTGCCTCCACCACCAGAAGAAATAACTCGAGGAGGATTAGTACCTCCCAGAGCCCGAACCCGATCGTCGGGGCCCAGCAGTCTGAATATATGGATGGTGTCGCTGGAAGATGAGACGCAGAGGAGACTAGAAGTAGAGTTGAACGACATGCAGTAAATGTGTGTAGGGTAGGTTCCTCGGCGGAACTGGTGAATTTTCTGGCCGCCAGGAACAGTGAAGATTCGTATAATTGTGCCTTTTTCAGAAGCAGTAGCTAGCAAGGTACCATCACTATTGAGAGCCACCAAGGCCAAGGGCGACTTATGGGCTTCTATAACATTGATAGGCTGCATTGAGCTAGCATCAAATATAACCACGTCGCCATTGGCCCCGGCAGTTGGAGCCGGTCGAGTCTCTTTGGCGAAAGGAGACCCTACCGAGGGAACAGACGCGGGGTAGGCTAAGTAGCAGTTCTCAGATGAGCTGGAAAGCGCACAAATAGCAGTTGGGTTGGGAGACGTCTCAATTGTATGGAGAAGTTTCATGTTGGCGATATCGTAGATGTAGATCTGTTCCTCCAGCACCACCACTAACCGGCGGCGGTTCAGCCGTACCGCCACAATGGCTGTGGGAAAGGTCAGTTCGCAGATTACAGAGTTGCGTTTCGTATTAACAATATGCAGTCGACGAGGCGATGCCTGGTGATGATCGCCCATTCCTACCATGGCCACCAGTGACGTACAAAAGAGCATTTCTACTATCGCCATACCATGGTCATTCTGGGCATAGCAGCGACCAAATGGCTCACAGGCATAGATCTTGTAGCCACGGCGAGTGCCCACAGACACACATGTGTGATCCTGATTAAAATTTACAAAATTGAGTGTATCTTCCATGACAACGACCGATGGATAGGTATGGACAAGAAGTAGTTGGAAAGTGGCAGGACTCGATATTGGGAGTACTGTTAGTATCAAGGAAAGTAATTTAAGAGTAAAGTAAAAAAAAGGCCCGAAAAGCCAGGAACTACGAATCTCGAGACTTGTTTTTTTTTGTCTTTTGTTTAATTTCTTCGGCAGCAATGACGGTAGAGGCAGTTATAGAGACGAACTCGAAATCTATACAGTCAAAGTACTCTGCAGCGGCTCTGGGGTATCCCTACCATGAGAATGCTGCTGAGTTCTTTCTTCCCTTCATATCGAAACCCATTCGCCGGTCTCCTATTATAAACCGGGGGTTTTGGTTGAGAATGCATGGTATTGATGTTGCTATTGATAGGGCATTAGAATCAGTTTCTGGGCCTAAGATTGTTGTTAATCTTGGTGCTGGCTATGATCCGCTAGCTTTGCTGCGTCAAGACCCCGGAGTGGTTTTTGTTGATCTTGATTTCCCCCAATTAATCAAGAAGAAAATCTGGCGTATAATGGCTAATCAGAGATTAGCTGATTCAATTGGACCGGTACTTGAGACCGATCCTTTCCACACTGATCGATACTGGGCAATTGGATGTGATCTTTGTGACACTTCTAGTATTCATTCTGCATTGGCTCATTTCCCGGCCGATTCTTTGTTTGTATTTATAGCTGAGGTTTCGGTGGTGTACATGCCTGTGAGTGATGCCGATAGACTTATCCAGATCACTGCATTGTTTGAAAATTCTATCTATATAGCGCTGGAACAGCTACCATTTACGGATGACCCGTTTACTGATACGATGAAACACCATTTTCAAGCTCAAAGTGCTGATCTGTATAGTCCTTATGTTTATGATACTGAACCCAAAATCTTTTCTCGATACAAAGCGGCAGGATACAAATTCCAGTTTATGTTCAATCTCCACCATATATGGCTTGCTTTAGATTCGCATCTTCGGTCTAGTTTAGATACAATCGAGCCGTTCGACGAATGGGAAGAGTTTTATTTGTTTTGTCAGCATTACTATATAATTGTGGCTGCTAATACACAGGTTCAACCCCCCTTTTCTTCTCCTAATGCTATTTCCTCTTACCAATACCCTGAGCCAACTATATCTTCTAGACCCTTACCGGCATTGGCTCCCTATTCGAAAGTCCGATTCGGCAATATTTTCTGGTATAACGAGAATGAAGCGGTTTATTTTTTAGGAATGAATCAGAACGATGGACGTACTCAGGATATCGTTCGAATGTCTATAGATGACGATTATTCACTAATATCCACTAAATCCTACCCTTCTCTGTCTCCGAACGTCGAATTCAGTGTGGTACCTTTATCTAACCAAAATATGGTACTCCTTGGAGGAAGGACCAATCCTAACAAACCATCTTCCCGATGTCTTTTTATATCAATAGACAATGATGATGAGATCACAGTTACTCCCTTGGCCTCCTTGCCCTACGGTTGTTTTCGACATTCTAGCTGTTCAGTCAAGGACGGCATTCTCGTTTTTGGTGGAAGAGGTGCAAGTAGACTGTTGTCGTTTTTACCTTCATTGATTACTGGCCCTAACAATTCTTGGTTACCGGTAGATGTAATTGAGACCGATACTTGTTTCTCCAACGTGTATACTTCACCCCCTCAGAGTCCTATTCTTACGAGTTTCAAAGCATACTCAACTGGCTACATTGGTGGCGGTTTCGATAGTGTTGGTTCTCCTGTTTTACACTTATACAAATGGTCTCTCTTACAAACCAATGGAACATATTCCTTGTCTATCGGGGAGATCGACCCTCCAGCCGGCTGCGATTGTCACTACTATCTTGATCGCGTTGGCTACGAATGCCTGCAACTATCTCCTAACCATCTCCTCATCATCGGCGGTGTTTCCGGTGGATTACAATACCCGAAATCCCATATCCTTCGGGCCAACGAAGCAGCAGTCCTACTTACCATAATCGATAACCAGGTCTCCTCGGTAGATACCATTTCTATCCCGGGATTACTGGTAGGTACTAAACTCATGCATCAAACTAATAAAAACACGATTCTAATTTTTGGAGGAGGAGCCAATTGCTTTTCTTTTGGCCCTTCATGGCATACTCCTTCGAGTGTGATGCTCTCAGGATGTCTGGATTGTCGATAACCTTAAGTAGCCAACAACCCAAAATCTACACATTCACACACATACCACTACCACGTGCATCTCTACTACCAATCTCTCATGTCTCTTCTTCTGCACACAATATATAGATCATACCCACACCACCATCTTATAATAATTATAAGGTGATGTCGAGCCACTTTTCTTGCTCGTTTATTTTTTATTACTAATTTATTTTCATTCCTTTTTCTTTCGCTGTTATTTAGGTTTTCTATATATAATAAACCCGGGTTGATATCAGTATTATCCCCGGATCTTAAGCTCGAATGGCGCAAGACCCGCCTTTTTCTTCTCAGAAAGCCGAAAAGGCGCACAATCCTAGCGAGATTTTGAGCAATTCTCCTATGAATACCTCAGGTAATGACCCCGAACCAGTGTCTGCTACTTTTGACCCTGAGCGTCGGAACACAAGCCTGCAGAGTATGCGAGATCGACATCGTCGACGCCGGGTTCGGAAACTGTTTTCTGCCGAAATGCAGAGAACTCGTGGACTCGACCCTAGTTCGTTACTTGCTGGTGCAGGAGACGATGCGATCATTGATTCCCCCAGTGATGGGTTTGCCAGTGATATGGAAGAAGAGAATAGCGTAGACTCTGATACTTATCGCCAAGCCCCCTCGAAAGTCCCACGAGACAATGACCGTTCACAATACAGGCTAGGTTCTACGGAATTCAAGACAGCAGATACACATGAAACCACCGCTGAAAACTTACCTCATCTTACCTTGCCTCCACCGGAGAAATCACCAAGGATTCCTCGACGAGGAACTGGTGGTAGTGTGGAGTTCATGTTAAACAGTATGCATCCGGACGGGACCGAGAAGGAAGGAGCCAAATACAGCCCCAACATGACCGCAGCAGACCGGCAAAAGCGCAAATACTCTACTTACTCATTTGTTTCCGAGGCTTCTTCTACCAACTCTTCAGTGGAGAAGACAAATCTCGGCTGGGAGCCCGGTATTGATATCAGATACATAGACGTGGACCTTGAAGAATACTCAGAAGTGACTATAATCGACTACTCGGAGGACAATACCGCTATACAGACCAAAATCACTGATGGTACTCTGATGTCTTATCTCAACTCTAGACCAGCTTGGAGTTCGGTACGATGGATCAACATTAACGGTCTTTCTTGGGATACTTTGCGTCCTATAGCTGAATATTACGAGCTGCATCCTTTGGCTGTTGAGGATATGGTGGATATTACCCAGAGAACTAAAGTGGACTACTATACCCGCCATCTCTTTTGTTGCTTGCCGTTACACCGGCTGGTGGAGCTACCGGAAGAGATGACCAAAAACAGCAAAAAAAAGTCTTTCTGGAATATATTTCAGTACAAGAAGCGCACATATTGTGACTTTCAGCAAAACGTAGAAGATTTCCTACATCGACACGGCTACAAATCCTTACTGAAATGGAATATCCCCTCGGCAAAGAGCTCTTCTTATGGCTCTAGTCAGTACAACCTGGAAACCTTTGACTCTATAGTGATTGTCGAGCGGGTTTCTTTGTTTATTACTCGAGATAATACTGTGATTTCATTTTTTGAACACTCTGCTAATGAAGTGCAAGAACCTATCTTCCATCGATTGGAACAACCCTCAACAATTCTTAGAGAGTCGTGCGATCCCAGTATTCTTCTCCAGGCTATCTTAGATACAATTGTTGATTTGATATTTCCCATTGTTTCAGAGTATCAGGATCGAACACTTGGGCCTGATTTTTCGGGAAACAACCGTCATTTCGTACCGTCTGTAGATACAGCTGAGACCCTACGATCGTTATCTGTTGAGATGTCGATGCTGAAAAGGACACTGGTGCCTATAACAGCTCTAATAAATTCTTTAAGAGACCATATAGGGAAGACTCGTCCTGGAGGGCCAATGACTCCCTATCTACGCTCGGATATCCCTGCAGTATCGGAAGGCATTTCCCAAAGGAAACTCATCAACACCGTTCCATTTGTGTCTGAACTGGCCAAACTCTACTTAGGTGATGTCTGCGATCATGCAATGACTTTCACAGATAATCTTGAGTACATGGAACATCTCACCGAAAGCAAAATTAATCTTATCTTTAACACCCTATCCTACCGGGTGAACGAAACCATGCGTCAATTGACTATTGTCTCGGTAGTTTTCCTGCCGTTAACATTCTTGACAGGATACTTTGGTATGAACTTTAAGTACTTTGGTGATTTAGACAATAACTTGGGTTATTTCTGGAAGATATCTATTCCGGTGGTGGCCGCTGTTATTATATTGATTACTTTCCGACAAGTTATTTATATAGCTTCGGAGGGACTTTACAAAATACAGAAATATGTGACTCACAAAAGGTCATCAAAAACGCTTGGTCATCTTGGAGAGCCCGGAACCCGGCAAAGGGCGCCCAGTGTGCATCGACGCCAATCAAGAAGTCGGTCGAATGCAGCAGGTAGTGTATCAGGGGTACGAATGCGTTCGTATAAAACAGGTGAGCGGTGAAAGGAAAAAGAGGAGTAGTAATAGTAATAATAATGATATACGCTAGACCTGCGATGGGGATACTGCGCCGGACCTTGTTTCTGGTCGAATGAACGTGGTTGCTTGGGCAAGGGAGAATAGTAGCAATAAAAGAGCGCTAAGAATAAGGTGGAAGGTTAAACCAGAGAGGGAAGTGAATGTTGTTCCGACCAACAACGGTATCAGGGTCTGACCCAAAGATCCAGTAAAAGCCAGCAAGCTAAGGAATCTGAGGATCGAACCGGAAGAACAGCTTTTGGTGGCATAAGTGATCAAGGCCGTCAATACCGGGCCTAAGAAAACACCGGTACTGAAACTGAGACCTATATTGAAAGGATATAAGTATTGGGTTTGGCCTTTCTGCCAAGCTTTAGTACCAAACCCATCTAAAATCTGGAGCGCGGCGGCGATTAAAATCGCGAAAGCTGGGAAGCGCATGGACTTGTGCTGCTCGGACCAGAAACCTAGAACAAAGCGACCGGTAACCAGACCTATAGAGTATGCAAGTTGAGCCGAGGATGAAAATGTGTCGGAGACAATTTCCTGGCCGGACCTTAAATCGCGACCGAGATACAACACCAAAGGTCTGAGCCAGAGGCCCAGAGCGGCTTGCACGCCCAAACACAGGAAACTCATAGATGGCAATAAAAAGGCAATACTAGGGCGAGAGGATATACGAGACATGGCTATGGGCTGGGAGGCCGGGGATCTTGTGGAGGTGATATAGAGGGTTCCCGCGGCAATAAGAGCCGCGACCACGCCGACTGTGCCGTAAAAATGACGCCAGTAGGTATGATAAAATCGAAAATACTGGAGCAGAATAGTAGGAGTTAATCCACCCAGACAAGAGAAGCCATAGGCTATAACCATAGACCGGGAAGAAGTAGATAGTGAGCTTATGTAAGACCCCCAGGTTGCATAACAGAGGTTCAAACCGATACCGAAGATGGCATATATGAATGGATAAAAGGGAGTAAATTCATTGCAGATATTAAGGAGATGAGATAGAGAAAGAAGACCCATGCCAAAGATAGACAATGAGATCTGGCCATACTTAGAAAGGAGCTGGTTTATGGACACAAAAGCGATTAGCTGGCCCATTACAGAGGGGAGCTCCACGAAGATGATTCTGGCACAGGACATGTCTTGGAAATGAGGACTAGACTGTAATACTGCGTGAGGAGCCCCTTCACTGACGCCGATAACGAAGTAGATCACGGCGACAATCAGATAGGAGAGAAAATTGGTACTGGATAGGTGGGGTCGGATGTTGTTGATCTTACGGAAAGTGGAATCATGGCCGATGTTCTGCAGAGAGGAAAGAGTAGGAAAAGAAGAGCAGGACGAAGAGGAATGAGATTGCTCGGGCTCAGTTACTTGCGGTTGATCCATGATTAGAAGGAAGAGA
This sequence comes from Tortispora starmeri, assembly GCA_030574535.1. NCBI lineage: Eukaryota > Fungi > Ascomycota > Trigonopsidomycetes > Trigonopsidales > Trigonopsidaceae > Tortispora > Tortispora starmeri. Next base: position 182,014 of record JAJMFD010000009.1, on the reverse strand, counting down.
ACAAGAGATCAAAAATTAGGATGAGGAGGCAGGGAACATAGAAGAAAAGTATCGTCTTCCGGGTAGATCGGCGTATATATAAGACCATAAACCCTATTCCAAATAAACTTTTACTGAAGGGTACGGCTACAACACTAGAAGATCCATTTATCAAGTGTCGAGGGAAGTATCGATACCAACAAATGGTGTACAGAGAAATAATAGAAAGGAAAAAAAAAAAAGAGAGAGACAGAAAAATAAGGCTTTGATAACTGAACCGAAGACTGTGTTGCTTAACAACCACAGAGTGATGTTACTATGGTATCTAAAAAGTCCCTACCAGTGTATGACGTTAAACACTTAGAGGCACCTAACATAAAGGTATAATGAAAACAGATGCCTAAATATTTTAATAATCAGAAACAAAATCTACCAGAAGATACCTCTTAAATAACCTTACAAACAACTAAAATTTAGCGGGATTAATCGAGGTTTGGTTTAATCACGAAATTAACATAACCAGCCAACTACTTATGGATTATTATTACCCCAGAAGGGTTAGAAAGTCACAGGTTAGTCAGCCCAAGTATGACTACGATTCCACAAATCTTATTTGCCGAACTGTTCTTACTTTTGCATGCTTTCAGTTCTCTTTCTACAGATTCAAAACCTAATCGGAAACCCAACATCTGCTATCCCTATTCCCAGTCTGGGTAGTACATTTCATTCCCTGATTGGACGGGTTGGCCTAGACCCAATTAGGAAAAAAACCTTATTGTCTTATCTTAGAACTTCATTAGTTCACGAGCTTGTTTTGGAACCTGGAATCTGACAATACCCCCGCTTTTAATTATTTCTGCGGTCTGACGACCCTCGCCATCGCTGTTAATCCTCGACTCTTTTCCGCTGAGCTTTTTTTTATTAAAAAAAGCCAGCTGGAGGCCTCGACACCTTTATTTCTGCGTGAGTTCTTTGCTATTAGTGCTTGAATTCGGTTTCAGGTCGAGGCGTGTGACCCAAAGTCACATTTCCTTTATATTACAATTCCTTTCTGCCATTATTTAAGTGGTAGGGGGCAATTAAATTAGTCAACAGTACTTTATTCTCTTTTTGGTAAAGGAAAATCCAGAACAATATGTACGCGGTCCCCACTTTGGTCTCGGCAGCTTCTTGTGAATCGGTGATCAATGATCCGTCGCCTAAACTTCCCCTTGATTCTTCTTCAGCAGCTGCTCGACACCTAAAGTCCTTATTGGACTCATCGGCAGCTACTCCACGCACTACTGAGTTTGTTTCAGCATCTTCTACTATCGATACTGGTGAACGGAAATTTTCTCTGTATCCTCCGTTTGGGTTTCCTCGATTGGACGACGATCTGCCGATTTACGGAATAACTGCAGCCGATCTGGCCAATCTTCGTCAATCTTACCTAAGTACAGAATTACCGGCTACTGAGACCATGTTTCCGTGGTTACATTGTTTAGACCCGGAAAATGCTATTCAAATGGCTTTACTCGACCCAGAGCGTAAACATGTCGGTAATGCTCCCCGGGTTCGATCTATGCTAGTGCTTCGAGCTCCTACCAAGGCTCGGAACTTTTCGTCTTCTTCTTCGACTGCTTTTTCTGATGAGTTTTTAATATCTGTGGATGCTGCTAGTAATACGTCTTGTGACTCCGACGTTTCTAATAATGTATCTGAACGCTCCTACCCCCCGGGCACCCTAAAAGGCGCGGTGGATCCCAGCGAGATACTGCCAGCCTCTGATCGAAGCTGTTCTCCGGGATTTCTTTCCCCGAAACCTTCTACTGGACTGAATCTAAGGATGTTCCACAACCAAGTAGTCAAGATGGCCCTAGTTTCTGATATAGTTATATACTCTCCGGTTTCCTCGACAGAAAGTCCTAATCCAGGCAATATTGCTCATGATAATTGGTCAGATGTGATGCGACTAGCTAAGCGAGTAGCAGCTGCCCAGAAATACCATCGAGAAGAACTACAACACAGCTCTTCTTCTTCTTTAGATGCAGTCTCCGAGATTTATAACACATTTGTGGTCACCGACCCGTTTGATGTGTTTGAGCTTTATCATGCCGACTTAGTAGCGGTGGATTCTACCGGCAAAGTTTGGTCCCGGGAAACAGATTTTATTTACAAAGAACGACTCGATACTTCTTCAATATCCAAAGCCACCGAGATAGACAAAAACGTTTTTCTCGGTAACTTGTCGGACATTGAAGGGATGCCCGGTTCTCCCGTCCAGGCTAGTTTGGTTCATAGCAAGTACGATATCTTCGTGGAGTGTCTGGAAGGAACCAGTCCTCCTAGTCAAAGCCAACTGGCTAGATTAGATCGGATTATTTCGGCAAGAAGGTGCTATAGTGCTAATCGAGCCGGATTAACCCCACACTCACGGTCGCGTATTTTCGAGTTAGCCAACACAGTAGCCCATATTCTTGTCCCCGCTTCTGGATCCATATCTTTATCTGAGGCAACCCAAAATACCGTGGAAAGTCTAGTGGACCTAGTTGAGTGGATTTATTTAAGAGCTGTCCATGATGGGCTTCGGGTGCTAATACTATGCTATGATGGATATACTGAAACCACCATGCTAGCTATGGCATATGTGATGTTTGCTAACCAGTATAGGGTGGACGAAGCCTATGTGTTTTTGCACCAAGTCAAGCACCGACCATTTTTCTCATTTAAAGACGACATACAGTTTCTGCATTATATGCAACCCTACCTGTTAGGCTGCTCAAGGTTACTGCAGGAGTCAGGGGTAGTGAGAAATACGGGGGATGTGCTTACTCGCTCACCGGAGACTCGTAGTCTCATGCAGCTGCCTGTTGCTGCATATGGAGACACTGTGCCTCCATGGTTTTTGTCCTTAGATGGATCGTTCCCATCTCGAATCATGGACGATCTCTACCTGGGAAATATAGCCCATGCTAACAATCTCCCTTTACTGCAAAGAATCGGAATAACAAGGGTTCTATGTGTGGGTGAGAAACCACAATGGGCCCTGCTGGAATCGCAGAGTTGTCAGGGCCATACCTGTGGATCGGAAATAACCGAGTTAGCCGGCGAAGATTTCGGGTACCGAGTGGTGAACGGAGTGCAAGATGATGGGTCCGACAGTCTGCTAGCAGTGTTAGAAGAATGCTTGAATTACATTCGAGAGTGTCGCGAGAACCAAAAACGAGTTTTGGTACATTGCCGAGTGGGGGTAAGCCGGTCCGCTAGTGTCTGCATTGCAGAAGTCATGGTGCGCACCGGGCTGAGCTTGCCCGAAGCGTATCTCTATGTCCGAGCGCGACGACTAAATGTGATTATCCAACCGAATCTGAAATTTATGTACGAATTGATGAAATGGGAAGAAAAACTGCGAGGCACCCAGACTCGCAAGATGGACTGGACTACATTATGCCGCGAAATCGGGGCCATGAATCGGTTGTACATGTCCGATGGGTAATGGCCAAAAACAACACACAACCAAATTTATATCTAGATGACATTTTGGATGGAGGGTTTACGGTGGTAAAATATGATTATTTGCTTTTTTCTGATTTTTGTAACGCTACGGATTCCCATGGTTATTTGTGTATTCATGCAACTAAGTAGATTTGACATATAAGACATGAGAGTAGGGGACACCCCGATCCAATATAGACTCAGGATGGTTAGGTAAAGAAGCAAAAAGACATAATTCATCATGAGACGATCGAATCCATCCTTGGTTAGCCCGGTCAGACTCGGAAGCAGGGAAGCCTACTAGTTTGGTATCGGTGTCGAAGGGTTGGTCTATCTCCGTTAGCAAAACATGGCTAACCAGATTTTTAGCAAACGCATCAGCGTATATTTGACCTCCTCCTATTAAGAACACGCGGGAATTATCAGTTCCGACTGTTTGTAGAGCCTCTTCCAAAGATTGGACCACCTCAGTTCCCGGAAACGTTACTGCTGATCGAGAGATTACGATGTTCCGACGATCAGGCAAAGGTCGAAATCGAGCAGGGATTGATTCATATGTCTTGCGACCCATTACAACCGTGTGGCCAGTTGTTACCTGGCGGAAAAAGTCCATATCGCGCGGTAATCTCCAAGGAAGCGAGCCTTTTAGGCCAATTCCCAGATCAGGTTTACATGCTGCAACAATAGCTACAAGCATAACGCGAGTTGGACCAAGGCCTCTCAAACTGAAAACCAATACCAACCGAAACCTGAGTGACCACCAACTAGTTTAATAAATAAAGGAGCAGTAACGGTTGATTAGTTTGGGTTTGGGCAAATGGATGATTGATTGGCCTAGCAACCAAGGGAGTTTAGTCCACCCATCCTCACACTACTTTTGTAAGAAAAACACCTGGAAATATAAAAAGCTCCGGCGACGTACTACAAACCAGCGAGTGTTGAGTTTGTCGGGCGAACGCATCGAGCAACTGTGATTCTCGTATTCTTATAAACATAAAAGAGTCTCCCATTTCCTGCCGCAGGAAAAACCCTCTTCTTCCCAAAAAAAAAAGTCAAGCAGTCCCTTTTTCCCACCAACAACCTTCTTCTCCCCCCCGCCTATCTAGCACCAAACCCATAAAAAAACCGCACCGGTTCCACCCGTTTATTTCTTTCTTTGCCGTGAAAAGGTTGCCTGCAGGCCCAGGCTATTTAATTCTTCAGATACACCCAAACGTTTCTTCTACCACGCGATGGATGTGACTATGAGCGACGCCCCTGCTCTTACTGAAGCTCCCGAGGCCAGCTTGGCCGACGTCGATGCATGGATTGCCCAGCTGCTAGAGTGTCGCCCTCTGTCCGAGCCCGATGTGCTGCGCTTGTGTGTGAAAGCCCGCGAGATTTTGCAGCAGGAATCGAACGTGCAGCCGGTCTCTTGTCCAGTGACGGTGTGCGGCGATATCCACGGCCAGTTCCATGACCTCATGGAATTGTTTCGAATCGGCGGCCCCAACCCGGACACAAACTACCTTTTCATGGGCGATTACGTGGATCGCGGGTACTACTCCGTGGAAACCGTCACATTGCTGGTGGCTCTCAAAATCCGCTACCCGCGCCGCCTCACGATTCTTCGTGGAAACCACGAATCCCGTCAGATCACCCAGGTCTACGGCTTCTACGACGAGTGTCTGCGGAAGTACGGTAATGCTAATATCTGGAAATACTTCACCGACCTCTTCGACTACTTGCCTCTAACTGCCCTTATTGAAAACCAGATCTTCTGTCTCCATGGAGGTCTTTCTCCGTCTATCGACACCCTAGATAATGTCCGAGAACTCGATCGAGTCCAGGAAGTGCCCCATGAAGGCGCCATGTGCGACTTGCTCTGGTCCGACCCAGACGAACGGTCTGGGTGGGGCATCTCTCCCCGCGGCGCCGGGTACACCTTTGGCCAAGATATCTCCGAGTCCTTTAACCACAACAACGGACTGTCTTTGGTCGCGCGCGCCCACCAGCTTGTTATGGAGGGTTATTCTTGGAGTCAAGACAACCAGGTTGTTACTATATTCTCCGCCCCTAACTATTGCTATCGTTGTGGAAACCAAGCCGCTATCATGGAGATCGACGAAGACCTTAAGTACACCTTTCTCCAGTTTGACCCCAGCCCCCGGGCCGGTGACCCTTCAGTCTCTCGCCGTACCCCGGACTACTTTCTTTGAGTGTAGACTATTATGCATGGATGTACATGACTTAGCCTTTTTTTTTCTTTATATCACAACTCTAATTGCCAGGTCTCAAACCTTGTTTGGCCAGTTCCTTACTATAAAAGAAAATTTACCCTAGAAATGAACTTATTCTCCTATCTACCCTCTCCTAGTTGGAGTGGCCTCTCTACTCTTCATGGTATGTATAGAATGATGTTTGGTGAACAATCTATGAATCTAATGATTTCAAATTTTTATAATCCTCTAAGAAGCCCTGACTGTGCATACTAACTCAGACCTCTCCGTACGTATCCACGCTAATATTTATCTAATTTTCTCCTCCACATGATTATACTCAATATATCTCAATCAATCTGTCAATCCACTGATACTTAGTGATGAGTAAACTTTATAATGATTCTTCTTGCTTTTTCTTCCTATATACTTTTAATTTTCCATAACTTATGGTAACAGCTACTAACCTAGATTGGTCAAGATTCATGTGGTTGGTGATGGTCATTGTTTAATTTTTTCCGTGCATGATATACAATGGCTGCGGGAACACCACCAGGTGCTAGGAACGCTTACCGGCACATTACCACAATTTCCGCAACAATCGGTCTTTTTGGGTCTGCCTTTAGAGATATTTCCTGAGGAAGCTGCATACTTAGTAGACCAGAAATTGGCTACTTTTGTGGACGATGTCACCGATCACGAGAATGCGTTGCACGACCAAGAATTGCAAATTGCAATCGAAACTTCTACGAAGAAACAATGGGATTTAATCAACTATAAGAACAGGGAAAACTATGTGTCTCGAGCAGTAGCCACTGCTGCGTTGCATAAGCAGCAAGTCGATCCCGATACTCTGCGATCCTCCTTTATGAGCCGACTGCAATCGACCGCTACTTTGGCTGAAACTCCTTTGATTATGCAGCAATCTTCTGATAAAGCCCATAAACTGGTACGTAATCTCTATACCCCGAAATCGTACTTTCTATACAAGTACCTGCATGAACATGGGCTATATGTAACCCCGGGATTACGATTCGGGGGCAGGTTTATGGCATATCCAGGCGATTCACTACGTTTCCACAGTCATTATATTGCTAATCCATTTGATCTGGATGAAAAATTTAATTTTCTTGAGGTGATTGGTGGCAGCCGGTTAGGAACCACCGTGAAGAAGACTTGGTTATTAGGGGGCTATGATTCCGAGCACCAAGAGGTTCATGCTTTCTCGGTGCAATGGGCTGGGTTTGGTTAATGCGGGCTAATTGGAATCACACATTTATTGTATTATTTAGGTATTTGATACTTCTATAGAATGACAATGGGACTTTAGGTTGGTTTTCCTCTATCACACTTTAGGACTTAATCAGTAGTAGTAAGCGAGATGTTTCTTTCTTTGGTTTAAATCCACTATGTCGTTATTAGCCAAGAAAGCTGCACGCAAAGAGTTTATTAGTCGACTAAACCAGGCTAATTTAATAGATCAAGGCAGGTTAATTGCTAAACAACTAGAATTAATTGAAGAATATCAGGGTTGTACCAAGATCGCTTGTTATATGAGTATGGCCAAAGAGCTTCCTTCTGACGATATTCTCCAGAAACTGTACAGAGATAACAAAAGAGTGTTTCTTCCTCGGTTAGATTCAGTAAACGAGGCTGAAAAACTATTTCCTGGCCAAACAATGTCCATTAGCATGCTGGAAGTACAGCCATCACAGTTGTCCACTCTGCAGCCAGTAGGCCGGTTCCAGATTAGAGAGCCGGTTGACGGATTGAATGCCCTTGATGATGATCAGGGACTAGATATGATTTTGGTTCCAGGTTTGGGCTTCTCCAGCCAGTGTCATCGTCTTGGAAGAGGTAAAGGTTTGTATGATAGTTACATTAAAAAACATGTATCGACCACCGGGAAGAGGCCAGTATTAGTAGGGATTGCCGCCGATGAACAAATTGGACCCGTACCGATGGACGATCACGATGAACCGTTAGATTATGTGGTATCCACATCTAAAATCTACAAGCGTTTATAAGGAGCACTACAGGTATTTTGATTATCACGCTATCTTATAAGATTCAAGCCAATGGCTGGGGATTCAACGACGCAGGAAACGGCTGACGATATCCCTCGGGGTTGTTTTTCACCCAGCGCCAGAGATCTTCACAGGCCTGTTCCATAGTAAGCTCGGTTTTCCAGTGAAGTTCTTCATTCGCCAGCCGAGGATCGGCCGTGAGGTTTAGCACATCCCCGGGCCGGCGGTCTTTTAAGACATACGGCAGATCGCGGCCGACTGTATTAGAGAACGCCTTGATGACCTCAAAAACCGTGCTACCTTTACCACTACCCAGGTTCCAGTACTTCACAGGCTTGTCGTCATGCTTAGCCATGTAATCCAAAGCAGCAATGTGGCCCTTGGCAAGATCGACCACATGGATATAGTCCCGAATAGCGGTCCCGTCCCGAGAATCGTAGTCGGTGCCAAACACAGACAGTTCCTTTATCTTGCCTACTGCCACACTGCCAAGGATAGGCAGAAGGTTCAACGGCACTCCTTGCGGATCTTCGCCCATGATTCCACTGGGATGGGCCCCCACCGGGTTGAAGTACCGCAAAATCGCAGCATTCCAGGGTTTACCCCGGTTCCGTTCTGCTGCCACATGGTCAGAGATGATCTGTTCTATGAATACCTTGGTTTGTCCGTAGGGATTCGTGGGGTCCAAGGGACACTTTTCCGGAATGGGAATCATATCCTTGAATCGAGTAGCGTCGCCGTATACTGTGGCCGAGGAGGAAAACACAATCGTCCGACAATCCGATTTGCGCGCAGCCTGCAGCAATTCTATACTGCCAGTGACATTCACCGAGTAGTAGTCCAAAGGAATCTCGGTCGATTCCCCTACAGCCTTCAAAGCCGCAAAATGGATAATAGCATCGATGGATTGCTCGGCAAATATTCTCTCCAACCCCGAACTATCGCGAATATCGATCTCATAAAACGCTAGAAGATTGGGTGCTTTAGAACCAGCTAGTAATTTCACTCGTTCTAGTGATTCGGCACTGGAATTGTACAGATTGTCCAGAACAACGACTTTGTAGTCGGCCAATAACAGCTCTAACACCGTGAAAGATCCAATATAGCCACAGCCACCAGTTACAAGGATCGCCATGATAATCACCAATAATTAAACGAGAGAATGATTTAAAGAAAGGAAGGAAAACTAAAGCCGATTACTGAATACAACCGATCCCCAAAATGGTGAATTGGTCCAGAAATGGTATGGGTAAAAAATAGGTGTCCACTAGTACTCCTTTTAATCCCAACTCCTGCTAGCAGATAGTCTATCGTTTTCTAGTTTGGGGCTGGTTTGGATGGAGGTTTTTTGGCTCACTAGGTTACATTGGCCGACAAGCAGAACAATCTATGGATATTGGGTCACATATACTTGATATAGCAGCACTATTTGCTTATTATACAACATACGTCTAAATACGCCAAGATCTGCCCCGGTAACCACTGTGGGTTCTTGGTTTCTACAAATTACCCGGCCTGAATTACCTTAAAACCAAATCCAGTTGGGATCATGGGAACTTGCTACTATATAATGGCAGCCGATGTATAATGCTGAAAGGAGCCGATCTGATTGATTCCTTTTTCCTATTTTTGGAAATCGCCATTCACCAGATTCTATACGAACGTAAACTATACCCCGAGGACTTCTTTGAGTTGGCTAAACAATTTGAATGTGCTGTGCGGCGGATCAAACCCCCAAAAATTCGAACTTGGATCTCTACTGCCTTATCTCGAGCCAAAACCGAGTTTCTGCGAGGATCAGTCGAGGCCATATCTTTAGTTATTCTGGCCGAAGACGATGAACCGCTCGAAAGATATGTGTTTAATGTTTTACATCTGTCATCGCTGGATCTAAACGAGCCGATTCTCTCTCACACCATGCCGGATTTCTACCAGAGTTATCGAGCCTGCTTGGTGCGTTTACTAGGCCAAACTTCAGTTACCGATAAATTGCCTGACTCAGTCTCATTTACTCTAATGCTTGAACTAAAACAAGGGGTAGGGGCTCCTCCTCTAGATTCCTCGGGCCCTAATGGAACCAATATCTGGATCGCCGCCGAGCCAGGGATCTTGCCGGATCATAATGCCTCTACTACATTACAATCTACTGCTACTCCGGCTTCTAGAATTCCCCTTAAGAACCACCCCCTGCGATCGTGTATGATGGGACCTTTAGTATTCGATATGCGGATCGAAGAAACCGAGATCAAACCGCTCTATTGTATTACTGAGTAGGCACTAAACGTCTACTAATATATAACATAATGTCATTACTTCTAATCGTAGAAGATATCATATATCTTCGGTTTTTTCTCTCTCTTTATCCTTCGTAGAACAAGATATCATAAAAGAAATAATACCAGGCTTAACTTTTAGGATTTCAGTCTAAACCCATCATGCTTTTGCAGTTCTCGTACACAAGGTAACTAATACTAACTGCAGGAGCCACCTTGGCCAGATTCGGTACCAGACCTCGAAAGAGGCCTCGCCAGCCTTCGCGAGACATTGTCTTGCGATAGACATCAAACAATCCGGTGTAGGTATAGGGATGGCCATGGGTGCCTTGGGCCTGAAGCCGGGTTCGTAAAAGGTTGATCGGGTACACCGCAGTGGCTCCCACACTGCCACTCAATGCGCCCATAGATAATACAATTATGTTAGATAAATTCACATCGCTGGGATCGGTTTCGTTTATTCGAGCTTGTCGGGCGATATAGGCCCGTTTCATGACCTCAAATGTCCCTAAGTCCAAAGCCGCAAAGGGGAATATACCAGCAACACCCACAAACAGTCCTCGATAGTACAGTCTCAGACCCCCATCGCGCCACATGTTCTTTGCAGTGGTCCAAAGTAGAGACTCTGTTGGATGTGACCTGGTTTCACACTGGACCCGGAACTTCAAGGTATCAATAGGATAGACCGCGAACTGGGAAACTGCGCCAGCAATGCCTCCGGAAACAAACGTCGCTACTCGACTTAGCTCTGACACATCCGAGTACCCTTCCAAAGTGGCAAACGCCCGCTTGGTTGCCTCAAAAGTACCAAACTTGATGGCAGATTCCGGTATTACTTTAACGATGTTAAGGCCGTTGCCGACATAGAACGATTTGATCCCGCCTTGTTTCCACAGAATCTTAATAGCGGTAAGAATCTGAGACCCTGGTTTAGCGCTTCGAATCGCAGCACTATTAGCGGCAGACTGAGCGGCGCGAGCAGCTGCTTCAGTAGAGATTTTGCCGGCCGAAGCCTTTAAGGAATGAGGAATAGGAGCTGAGGTCTGAGCAATTAAAAAGACTTTCACCCGATCAAAGGGAGCAGTAGCTGTGCGCGATATCACACCAGCCATACCTCCGGCTAAAAAATAACTGACGCCGTACAAAAAGTCGTCCGACCATAACACATCCCCATCGGCAGTAAGGTCTAAGGACTGGAGAAAGTGAGAGTAAATAACAGCCAGAGGAGATTCGAGAAGAGGGACAAACAGCATAGCCGCTCGCCATTCATCATAGGATATAAAACCGTCATGATTGGCGTCTAGAGCCTCAAAAAATGGCTGCACAGCAGGAGAATCGGGTGGTATACCCTGCATTAACAAAGCAGCTTTTAGCTCGTTGAAATCAATCACTCCATCATGGTTTGAATCGATCTGGGAAAACATTCTCCGTAATTGCGCATCGGAACAGCGAAGAAACTGGCTGAATTGTGCATAAGAGAGGGTCGAGGTATTATTCACAGTGTCTTGGTTGGACGAGACCGCCGAATCAAAGATCGCCTCGGCGATCTGGGCTAAACTTTGGTCGTCGTAGTGATCTGACACATTCAGGGACTCCAACCCTCGCCGCAGATCGGCAGTCGTTAAATGTCCAGACCGAGATCGGTCAAACTGGTTGAAGTACTGGTGAATATGGGCTTCGGGGAGCTCAGGAGGATCCGAAGACCGTTTGCTGGAGCTAGATGCCATAGAGAAGATATTTCGTATATGCGGTTGAATATACTCTAGTACAAAGACTCTGTGTGATCTAAGCAAATATTCGCCCTAAATACAAATACCTGTAACCTGAAAAGGTCCGTACTATGGGTTGTGATTCTCTCTGTTTAAAAACCCCCGGGTGGTTTTCTGGTGGGTAGTAAGTAGTAGTAGTATGGGAAAAACTGGCTTCTGGTTGGTCGGTTCCGGATTGGGACAACTGGTTCTGGTACTACTACTACTAGCTATTGGTTTCACAGACTACCCAATATTTGTCCACTTTCTCTGGCCAGGGCCGGTATAACCTGTTTATGAAGGAATAATGGCCGCTAACTACTGGAATTCGTCACAGCGCCAACACTGGCAGCTTGATCGAGCGCAGTTGCAGGAACGACGTAAGAGTGCAGTAGATCAGATGAAGGCCTCGGGCTCGCCCAATGCTACTATCGATCTGGGGAACCCGGTCCATGTGCGGATTTTTTTACACAATCTTCTCCAGAAACTAGGCAGAAGGCTGTCCTGTCGCCAGCAGGTTCTGGCTACAGCCGAGGTATATTTAGCTCGCTTTTATACTACTGCATGTGTGAATGAGACCAACCCGTACATCGTATGTACCACCTGTTTATATGTGGCCTGTAAAATTGAAGAATACCCGCAACATATACGCACAGTTGCATCCGAGGCGCGCGCGCTATGGCCTCAATACGTCTCGGCGGATTTCAGCGTGATTGGCGAATGTGAGTTCTACTTAATAGAGGCTATGGATATGTATTTTGTCGTCCACCAGCCTTACAGATCGATCACACAATTCGCCAGACTTATATCGGATTCCACTCCTGTCCACATATCTCTTCTCCCTGACGAGTTTCAAACCTCATGGGCAATCATTAATGATTCCTATATCACCGACCTTCCGCTGCTTTATCCCCCTCATACTATAGCATTGGCGGCTCTTTATTTGGCGGTGTGCGTCAAAAGCCCCCATCCCGCTCTTCCTGATATCGTGCCTCCTCGACTAAATGCTCTCTTAGACTGGTACGCCCAGTCTTTTGCTTCCCTACCCGACTTAGCCGATTGCATTCAGGAGCTGCTTTGTCTCTACCACGAATGGGAGTCCTACAATGAAAATACTATCCGTGATGTCATTCATTCTCTAATAGTCCGCCCGCGGACTACTTCTATACATATGTAAAACTACTCATTTAGTCAGCTTGAAGTTTCGAGCTTGGTTCGATTCGGAAGTACGGAACTTCCATATCCTCAACCATTCGAATCCCGCATTTTTGCCGTTGATAATGTACAAATCGCTCAAATTGCTCCACACTCATCTGCCACTCTATCAATGACCATCCGGCGTACTTCCAGTTGCATTCGCATTCAAACTCAGATTCTCCATCAATGGCTTCCGCGGAATACACAGTTAGATTTTCACCAATCATAGCCTTACTATCGTCTAAACACAATCCCAGCCCAACCACATCGCTGCATTTCGGCAAAGAACTCTTGGACCTAGCAAGCTTGTCAAATGGCAATCGTGGCTCCGTCATGCTTACCAGATCCCCACTCCGCTTCCCGCTTTTTACTCGTTCTTGAATTCCGCGATGCTCCAAGACCGCCACAGAATCGACTTGCATCTTGAATTGAGGAATGTACGACCGTAACATTCGCGGCGATCGTATACCGTAAGCTCCTTGCAAACTCTTCCGTCGCAGTCTAGCTAGACTTGGCCGAGATTCCTTTTCTCGTAATGATCGTCCAGGCTCTGGCCTATTCGTATCATCTTTTCTGCCATCCTTTCCATCAATGGAGTTTTGTCGCGAGAGACTCAGCGAGGGCGTATTCGGACTGCTTTCTGTGGTAATAGTCTGACTAGTACAAGACCCGGAATCTGATAATAGCGATGGCGGGAGACTAGAGATCCCCCCACCCTCGGGTTCCAAGCCGACTACTCTGATTGAATTACCATTCTCATTATCAGTACCCCAAGTCAGAGACGGGTTTGGAGAAGATATAGAAAGCATATTTTTCAGGTGACGAATTTTCCGACTGAAAGAATGTCTTAGCCCAGATTGTTTTGACGGTTCCGAAACACTGATCTGCCTCGTTAGTAATGTATCATGGGCTAAGTATACCGACTCATCAAAAACTTCATATGGACTTTTTCTAAGTCTCAGATTAGCAATATTGGGAGATCTTCGAGAGAATCTGAGAAACCCCGACATGTTCGCTACTTCATGGTCTATATTCATCCGACTAATGACAACCTTTTTGCTAGGAATTGGCTCAGCTGATCCGATTACAATCTTTGCATCAACATGTAGCTCTAAGAATTTATCCTTAGAGTACCTCAACCGGTTTAATAGAAGGGTTTGAGATGCAATATATAGTGGACTAACGGTATCGGACAGTGACAGCAGTCCTATTCGCCAACATATCAGCCGACAATAGTACGCCCGCATTAGAGGGGACCAATGACAGAAAAAATGGCTCCAGTTTTTTGGAGAAAGAATCCATTTAGAATACACCCAGCGCATATTAGATTCATCATGAACATCCAGTACTGATTCTACATCCGAATAATCTGGAAGAAATCCCCATATATTTGTCAGAAGAACCAAACCTCTCAGTTCAATTGATAAGTTAGACGATTCAAACATCTTCCGAAATACATTGAGCCAGAAAGCCCAATCAACAGTATTGGGATAGTCGGGCCCTAAGTGAAGACAGGCTAGATACTCTTCAGTAAAATCACAAAGAGTGTTGACGGATTCTGAATCATAGACATTGACCACAGACACAACCATCTTTAATAATAGATCGAATACTTTTACATACACCGGGAAAAATGGCACACAGAGATCATCATCGTAAAGTATTTCGGTCATAAACTCTAAAAATTTTGTTAGTCCTTTGCGACGGGCCATGATAGACGAATCTTCCAGCGGCTTAGAAGGGATAGTTAAAGATTTGCGCAACGAAGAGTGCATTCTTGTTAGCTTGTGTGATGGCTCATTGGATGATAAGCTCAAGGTAGCAGTGAGGTATTCTGGATCGGAAATATTTAAGGCAATATGAGCCAAACGAGAATATACTAAAACCAATACCTGAATCATACCGGGAGCCATCACCAAGTCAAACATAGAGAGGAGTTGATGGGAAGATGATGATTCTTGAAGTAGAAGCAAATGGTCAGATGACAGAGAGAATATATGTTTCATGAAAGAGAAAAACACGTCAGAATCTACCTGGAGGAACGTATGAGTCCATTCCTTGTCGAGAAGAGCGCTAATTGATTTGGAGCCGGGGCTAAGATCCAAATAATCTTTTCCGACCATTTTCGGATGGTGTGAAAACAAGGCCGATCTTCGAGAGGTTTGACAGGCCTGTGAGCATATCGGTGATTTGTTTAAATACACCAAAAAGAAAGAGCAAGCGGTGGGAGACAGGTCTAAGGAAGAAATAAAAGCAGCCGCAAAACCTTCAACATAGAAATAACAATACGCCAAACATTTCCCAGAAAAAGCGGCCAGAGGTAGAGAAACTTTGACCTGGATACGAGATAGAACAAACGAAGCCGTAGCCAGCAGTAACTTTACATACGCACCATACGCAAACCCGGTGGAATCAAGAGGGTCGACCCATTCTGGACGGGACATAAGATCAGAAAGTGATTCCAGATAAGCGGGTCGATCAGAAGCGGCCACTACTTTGGAACCAGAAGAAGAAGATGATGACTTCAAGGCTTCCAAAATAGCTTCCCACCAAGAGACTAATGCATTTACATGGGATTGGAGGGTCAACAACGAAGTAGCAGGAACCGGCTGATCTTGCCGTAAGAATGGCAATAAAACTGTCCGGAGAACATTGGCTTGCTGTATACCGGAACGGCTAGTAAATCGAGGTATATGGCCATTTAGTTCAGTGATTGTGCATTTACTTTGAGGGAACGAATCGAAGCTTGGAGACGGAACTGATTGAGGAGACCGCGGCATTTACGGTCGCTAAGATATAAATCGTAGGGTCTAATGTAATAAGAAAAAACTAACAAGAAAACGAACGGGCGGCAAAATGCCAGAAAGTCTAACAACAGTTACAGCAGTAGGCAAAAAGTGGGTTGAGTGATTGATTATTGAGTAGCAATCAACTGGGTCAGAGATGGACCATATAAAGGTATTAGAGAATGTACAGAACTAGATTTCCAGAATAAAGTGAACGTAATTCCCGTTAGGAGGATTTCTTGTCTTTATCTCACTGAATAACACTTCAACCCAGTAGTAATGCAAAGGAAGAAAGAAAGAAAGAAGGAAACAAACTAAGTAGGGCAAAGTCAGATTATATAAACTTCGGTTACAAATACTGTATGGTGAATAGGTACACAGCTATGAGGTAGTTGGGATAGAGCAGACACGATGATTGGCTAGTGGCGAGAATGCCAACCGCCTCATGTAGAATGACTGGCTTTTCCTAAATTAGCTCAAGATCCAGATAGTAGATGCTAACTAAATAATTAGCATACCCAGGAAGAGAAAGAAGAAAATAAAGCATACAGGGTTGATACTGTGTCAAACTAAACCGTACCAACTCTATACTTTATAGATTAAAGTACTTTTAGATGTAATGTGCATATAACAACAAGGCAAGTTGTTAGAGCGGAATGAGCTTTAGAGAAATAGAGTTTCTGAAGTAGATCTTGCCATTTTGGGGATCCGGAATTATTACGAGCGAGTCAGCTAAACCGGAGAGATAGAGTGCAGGAAAAGAAGCCAATAGGTGCTGTATATATTGCACTATAGCCCGTATGAATGAAGTGGCCAGCAACTATCTACTCAAATAAGGTATAGATAGGCCTGAGAGAAGACGGTTAGAGCTCAGATTCGTTGCACAATCGACCGCACAAGGTATATTTAGCAGCTAATCGAGACTCCCAATCGTTTAAAGATTGACGCTCATAGTCGGTCAGATCCTCTAAAGTATCTATAGGTTGATCTATTGGAGTAAGAATGTCAGGATCGAAGGAGTTCTTAGCTAGACCGCGAGATGCGTCGCGGCCAGCAAAATTACCATATGGTCCCTCGGGCCCGTAAAACTGAGCTCCCGCAGAGACATCATAAACCAAGCCTTTAATTGCCATCAAAATCCGGGACTTCTCCTTGCCGTTGTAAGGGGCCAAGGTCTTAGGAGTATAAACCTGGAAAATTACTGTTTTGCCAAGCATTTCCGGGTCGGGGGGCACTAGCTTTACCGGTTTATAAATTATAAAAGTACGCAGAACGTAAACCAGCACCAATAATCCGACCACAAGCTGGATTATGTTTATTGCCATGATATATATTTATATTGATATATTATATGTGTTTGAAGGAACAGAATAGTTTGGGAGAAGAAAACCAAATAAGTACCTCCCAAGCCAAATTGTAGTCAGTAAATAATCATATCCAATTCATTACCTAGATGCAACATATCCTGTAAAATAAAATAAAATGAGAGATCAAAAAAAGTGGTACTGGAATCACCTATGGTGCCAAGAACACTCCTGCTTCCACGATTATTCTAGACGCACGATGAACTCGGCTCATAGCTACTTCGGGGTTTCGGGCGGCTAATGCATCTCTAACAGCCGGAAACGTGGCTGCATAAGGATCATAGTCCAGCCCGGGCCACTGTTGAGGTCCAAATATCACATGTCTAAAAAACGACAGACGTTCATCACCGGTACCCATCGGTGTATTCTGCGGTTGATCGAATATCCTCAAGTTACTAAACTTCTTTGCACCCTTGGAGTCCTTTCCGGCCACATAGGGGGCCCCATCCAGTAAGCGTTTATCTAGCATCCCTAATCGAGAATTCCAGGTCCATCGATGAAGTGTCCAAATGGGGGTTTCAATTGCATCACTGCGTTTCATGGTTTCAGCCCAACTGTTATACCACATTTTATAGGCACTAGACCGTGACACAAGATCAGTTCCGGCACTAATTAGAGGATCAACCGAGAATATGCCTTTAGATAGGGCATCCGGTACCATAGTCTTTGCATATCTCTCTAAGGACCGAGCGTATTTAGTAATATGGTGTCCTAGTTCCTCGACATCATAAGGGAAATTGGCTTCTCCTACAAGCTTGATCACCATGAGAGCAATCACCTCGGTCACAGTGGTGATTCGAGGCAGAAGAACTTCAACATTAGAGGTTTCCGACAAGCGTAATATAGATGGAGGATCCGCATGTTGAATAAATGACTCGTAACTATCGTAACATGACCCTGAGGGGTACTCATCCCAGCCCTGGTTGGCAGAAGATCCCACAGGTTTACCCCGGTATCCTATTTCAAACACCGGTAGACCCACAAAGGATTGGAAAGAAACACTATCTGAATCTTGGCGCGGAGGCAATACTTGATCGGACGCCGGAAGACTGCTTAGAACATTGGCTAAGGTTCCATTATTAGTGACACGATCGTCAACTACTTTAAGAACCGACATCAAAGTAGAATAAAACCCGGGATGAGCGTGAGCTTGAAGTACATCTCCTCCAATAGCATCATCAATATTAATATAAGTAAACGGGTTACTGGTAAATTCCGGGAAGTGCTTTTCGATAAAACTCATGCTACCGGCATTATTATAGATACTGGCATCCCACGATATAAATCGAATAGTGCGAAACGGTCTCCAGCTATACTTTTCTTCTAGATAAGAAAACACTCTCATTAATTCCAGAAGAATAACCGTGCTAGCCCCTGATGATGAAGCTCCGTCACAAAACCGATCTCGGGGAGCTCCGATCAAGACCGAATGCTCGCCTTGCTCTACTCCGATAATACTTCCCATTATATTCCAAATTTTGTGCTGATGCCTTTCGACTACATCATTAAACACCCGAACTTTACTGGATTCGAGTTTACCAGTACCAGTACCGGTGTACCATTTCTTCAAAGAAGAAGGTTCCTTGGCAATCCAGTGTTTAGGAACTTCTTCGCCTTTTCCCTCTAAGGAAGCTAGTAGTTTTTCGGCTGCTTCTAAAGAGATAGGAATAGAAGGAATAGTTATAGGATCCATTTTTGGCCGTTGGGGACTTTCGGGGTCTCCAGGATACGGCAAATCTACCCCAGCGCGTTGAATTGCTGTTGAGGGGATAGATTCAGTATCTTCGTTAGAGAATACTATCAGAGCTGCGGCCCCGAAAGATTGAGCAGCCAAGATTTTCCGGCCTAGAGATACCACCCCGTATCGAACCATTACCACTGCCCCAGAGAGATTTACGCCTCTAGAAAGCAGGTACTCAAAATCCTGTTTTGATCCAAAATTAGCATACACAAGAGGGCCTATAGCGTCGCCTGCAACAGAATAGGCATGGAACGCGCTAAGTTGTCGCGAACTAGCGGGTGGTTCTAAGAGTTGAGCGGAGTAAAGAGTCTTACCCTCGGGGTCTAAAAGGGAGACCGATGAGTTCGGACCGGGGAAATTAAGAAATACCGATTCTTCATCTTTGGAAGGGTTCAGAAGACCCCAGGTTTTCATTTCTTCGTAAATATAGTTGGCGAGCGTCACATCGCCTTCGGTGCCTGCGCCATGGGGCATGGACCCCAAATAGGCCAGACGTTGGGCCATTCCCTCAGGATCGATATCCTGAGCAACCGAGGTCCGCAGCATATCGAAATCATAGAACTTAACCGACATGAACCCGGCAGTAGAATTCTCCGGCAAAGGAAGAAGACCGGTATTGAAACACACAAATACTACCATGGAAGAAACAAAGACAAAGGCCAAACGTTTTATCAGAATCGGGTTGCCGATTTTAGCGATTTGATGATCTAGCAGAATATTAAACGATTTCCAGCGATAACCCAAAGGAGTCACGAAATCTAGTTTGGCCGCTACCCGGGCGGTGGTTTGCATCATGGAGCGAAACGAGAGCCGGGGCGAGTAAGAAGTTGCCGGGTCTTCGATTTCAAATTGTTGCATTTCATCGCGCAGATCATCAAGTTCATCGACTGAATCGCGATGAGTTAGTGGTCTATACTGGGGCAAGGAGGTATCATTTTGGGTGGCGTTTCGAGAAGAAGCAGGAGTAGAGTCTGATAGAGCGTCAAGGTATGCAGGAGGGGAGTCAGTGACAAGAGGAGTGGCGACCGGGTCTGTTTCAGACTCGGAGGGCATTTCTTCAGTACACTGAAACCAAAAGAAAATAAAAAGAGAAAAAAGAAGGGAAAAGAAGGAAAATGGGATTTATCGAGAGAATGATAAGAATCCGTAAGATAATGATAGGAGGATGGATGGTGTGTGAGGTGGGAAGAATGATTGGGAGTATATGTTCAGAGGAGAATTGTCTGACCAATAGGAGGAGTCGAAAGAGGAATCGAGGATGTAGTCAAGGGAAAAGTATGAGCAGTAAATCAATAAGTTCTATATAATTAGTAAATATCGAAACTAAAAACATGGTTTGTCAAAGTCTAGTAACAGATGGTAACATTTGTAGAATCAAAAGATAGTGACTTAGAAAACAGCATAATTAAAGAACCGAAACATAGTAGTAAAATTCTTGGCCGGTACCGCCAAGTTGATCGGACAGGTTAAAAAGCAGTCCTCCGAGACCTAATTAAGTAACAAAACATAGCAGCCAATGATCATCGGGTAGTAAATAAATTCAAACTAAATTGTTATGTTTACCCGTTCAACCGACTATTGATAATATGACTAAGAAACTTTATTTATAACAACACTGCAGTTTTCGATGCTGATGCAACTAGTATTATCAAACTTAACGCCAACTAGTCCAATCCAGAAATGCTGGAATGCTGCTCGCGTGGCGGTGGGAGCTTAATTAACCAATCACAGAACACAACGACGATTAGAGTTTGGCGATCTAAAACCAACCAATCATAGAGCTCATATACTCTGCAATGAATAATAGAAGCTCGGCAATAGTTCCGATGCGGAATTCGAAACAAGTTTTAGAACCTTTCAGATCCTAAACGATGTAGCACAAATACCAAGAACAACTAAGGTATGCATTCCGGGAGTTTTACTTAATATATCGATCTGTAATGCGGATTTTTACACAACAGGTTTTTTTTTCTCATTTCGATTGACAGGCCTATCATATCCCGCTAAACGACTAAATCTGTCACATTTAAGCTTTCTAACTTTAGAGCCTCATTCATAAAGCTTAATTATTGCTCTAGATGTTCCATCCCTCTCTAGTGAACTTCTTTTTTACCTGTTGATTGCCCACCCAATAGTTCTTCCCGAGATTATTTACTGTTTATCACTGTTATTTTTAACTACTTTACTTATTTATTGGTTAATCTACGCTCACAATGAATGCCTGCTGGTTTTTGTTCTGTTCTGTTTCAAATTGGTGATTTTTCTTTGACTCGTTCTGTCCGGGAGGTTGACTCCATGGAAGCTTTTAGTTTCATGTTCGGTAATATTTAAAGTTTATTCTACGGAAGGCTTCGGTGTAATTTTTTTTTATTTCCCTCTATATATATACAGACTAGTCGCCGGACTTGGAATCCTAATTATACTCGCGATGATTACTTCGCTACTAACCCTAGCAAGTTTAACGCTCGTGTCTGCCAAGTGGACTCCTGGCTACATCACAGTCCATGGCGATGGTCTACCCAGTGATAGCAGCTATTTGCAAATTGCCCAGGACGGTTCGGTAACTGTGGGCAAAAATGCGTCTACTTTCTATTGGTCTGGTAAGAGCTTCTATTCTGGAGATGAAGGATCCAAGTCCTCCTCTTTGGGATTGACCGATACCAAACAAGACTCTAGCTTGTTGGCCTTAAAGGTCGATCATTCGAATGGGATTGAACTGGCCGTGGAAGGGTTGCCTGCTGGCCAACACGGTTCCTTCAAATTCGGCTATATTACTCCTGACGACTCGTCCTATACTTCTGTTTCTCTTTGCCCTGATCTTCCCTCTAATAATAACTCTAATGCCGTCTACTTCCAGAACTCTCCTCAGTATGCTGGCTGCAAGCCAATCACCTTCGGGTCGTTTGTACCGGTTACCCCTTCTACATCTGTTGCATCTCAAACCTCTTATGAATTAACGTCCACTAGCATACCCTCCTCTTCTCCTACTGCCACATCTGTTGCCTTGTTGGCTGTCGCTTCTTCTGGCGAACAACTGGGCTATTTGGACGCCGGCTCACGGGCTCGTTCAGTAAGAAGACGTTCTGCCACTGCTCCGATCGTCCTATCCTCTGCATGCTCTGTTGAAGAAGTTCCTTATTGGACCCTTAACGGCTCCTCCTTGGTTTCTAACGGCGAGTCTCTCTGTCTAGTTAATGGCGAGTTGGTCTTGGCCGACACCCACCCGGCTGAGATCGCCATTTCTCAAGATTCTGTATATATTTCTAGCCAAAAATCTCTCTACCTCTGTGGCTCTGAGGTCTTTGTAACCGACCAAGAGAACCAATGCATTGAATTTACCGTGAAACCCCTGGAGTCTGTTTCTTCTTTCGTTCCTGGTCCGGGATGCGGTTCTTCAGACGCAGTCACAGTTATCCATACCACCGTAACAGTAGTTACTAAACGGGTATACTCCACTATTGAGGTTACTGAGTACGCTTCTTGCGTTGCTGAGCCTACTCAAATCTCTTCACAAGCTGCTGCTGCTGCTACTAATGAAGCTCCTGCTTCTGCTAATGCCGTATCAGCCGCTACTCTTTCTACTAAAGTTATATCTTCTACCAAGGCCACCGATACCACTGGACCTAGTATTCCTACTGCTGTGGCAGGAAGCTCGCGTCTTAGCATCAGCACTGGTTCTGTGTTGGGATGTCTGGCCTTGGTGTTGCTCTTCTAGCTTTTTAAGATGGAGACATAAAAAATTTAGCCCATGTACCGGGAATTGCATTAATAATACATTCTGCTCTAACTACCTGCACAGTAATTCGTAACTATAAGTAATACTCAATACAAATACGACACATAATTATATAAAGAACAAAGACGCTCAATTATTCTCTTACTTCAAGCCGTGGCTGTCACTATCACAGTGCTGGTATGGGTTACAGTTGAAGCACTTAACTGAGCCAGGCTGGATGTGAACCAGTCACAAGTCGAGAAAAGAGCATCGTATTCTTCATCAGATACTGTGGACATATCTGGCAAAATGAGGTTTGCCGGCTCAATACCTCCAGGGGTACTAATCGCACTGCTACTGGACGTAGTAGTTGGTTCTCCATTATAAGAGGACTGGGTTAGGATTGGTGAGGAGCTGATAGTGATCGATAGACTTACCGGTGAGGCCGCCAGCGCCAGGGCACCATTGTTAGGGGCATCAGTAGCACTAGCACTGGGTGATTCCGTTTGAGTAATAGTAACTGTGCTGGTGATATCCACATATGATACACTGGTAACGTAAGTAGTGGATGTCGACAGACTAGACGAACTAGACGAACTAGATGTAGAAGATGTAGAAGATGTAGTAGATGTAGTAGATGAAGTGGTAGTAGTTGGGTCTACTGCATAAGTCGAAGTAGATAAGATCGTAGACACTTTACAGCTGTGACATTCTTCTGGCTCATGAGTAGACTGTGGAATCGGGCTGGCTGTAGTGGTAACGGTACTGGTGGGAAACAAGTTAGCAGTACTGTAATCTAAAGACAAAGCAGCAAAGTCTGGAGTACAATCGTCACAGTAGGCAGGACGTACTATAGTCACCACATACTTAACCACCGTACAGTTCCCTCCTGATGAGCATTCTGGAGCAGGTTGTTCTTCTCGAGAAACAAGATCAAAGCCCAGACCGAACGCCGAAGCTGAACCAAGCAGAGTCAAAGCAGCTAGTTTAAACAAATACATAAAAAGAGAAAGGAACTAAAGAATATAAAAAGAACGACTAAAGGTAGGAAGATCAGAAAGCACTACAGGCAAACGAAGGACTAGTTGTAGAGTAAGAGTAGCAAAAGAGAGAAAAAATGTTTGTAGGATCCCCAGCCGCAAAACTTATATTACCGAAAACAAGGCCATGGCTGGCTCATGGTGGTTGGAGCATGGCTGGTGAAGGGAAATAAGGATTCGGTGAGTATGTATGGCTGGCTGGCTATATTGACCGGGAGAGTGTAATGTCAGATGAGCCAATGGGAAGTAATGAATAGCATATAACGTTCATAATGACAGAAGCTAATCTTAGTGGGTAAAGAAGGCACAGACTACAGGACCTCTTTATATCATGGTAAATCAAAGATAATAAAAAATAACTGTAAATATTTATCTTCTGTAAAACAATCTCGCTAAAACAATCTCGATATATTAAGTAGGACTGGAATAAAGTAGACGGGACGAAGATATTGCCTAATTGGGAATAGAGTGATTTAGAAATCTCCTTTCTATCCCTTAACTACATCAAACCGGGCGCGTTAGCAAATCCAAATCCATTGCCAGTTTTAGGAAAGATGGCGCAGTCTGTCAGAACCTTGTAAGTACCCAAACTTTGATTATCTTCGTCTTTTCATCATTGTTTTCTTGTTGGTGAAAGAACCTAATTAGCTAACTCTAGGCGCGAATCTCAACGAAATATCCCGGAATCAATAGACGCGAAAGATGGGTTCAATCACCAAGAGTTCTTAGATCTAGAAACGAGAATGAATCGGAGACGGTCTCATGATTCTTTATTATCGTCATTGCCATCGTCTGCGTCGATATACGGTCTAAGTAACATATACCGGCCATCCGAGCAACCACCCTTACCAAGTTCAGAACCGATCGAAGAAACTTCAGGAACCGAAGAAGAAGAACTTGACTCCGAACTAAGCAGGATTAATGACTCCAACAAGAAACTTGCTCGCCATAGTGCGCCGGAGTCGAGCACAAAAGAGGACCCTGAACGAACCAATCGAGTCTCGGATCCAGGATTTAAATCCAAGCGGGCCTCAGAATTTGTTCCCACCAGCTTACATAGTCCTTCGATGGCCCAAATTCCTCGAACACAGTCTACTCAACACTTAGACGCTTTAGAAGATAAGCTGCGAGGAATCGAGTCGGAACTACGCATGACAGAACACCAGATCGGAGTTTTGGAACGATTGCTGCCGCCGTATCCCTGTACCCATGATATGGCGGCTCGAGCGGAAATCCAATCTGAACTGGACAAGTGCAAGAGCAGAAGAGATACGTTAAAAAAGGATCAGATAGAAACCGGGATACTGTTACGCCGGTCCTGGCGTCGGACTCACGATACGCTGGGTCGCGGCACGGTGTTCTTCAGTGCGAGGCCGTTGGACGAGGAGTAGAGTGGACTGTTGGTTCATGTTGTTAATCTAGTTAGTATTAGTAGTATTAGTAGTATGGGAATTATTATTGATAGTAAACTTAGTACATTCAAGAGACTCCGAACCAAGCTAGAAAGTTCTCCATAGAAGCAGCAAACCCTTGAGGTACTGCACGATTTCACTACCTCCTAGCTTACTTTCTCCATAGACTCGATCAACAAAACTGATGGGCACCTCGGCCACCGAACACCCGGCGGCTTTAGCTCGGACCATCAGCTCCATCTGGAACACATAGCCCTTGGCTTTGGTTTGGGCAATGACTTTCTCCAAGACCGATTTCCGGTACAGTCTAAAGGAGCCAGTAAGATCCGAAACCCCAGGGTTGAGCAAAACCGACGCTAGCAAATTGGCCCCGCGGGATATCAGTTTGCGCTTGAGGTCCCAGCCATAGACCCCGCCATTGCCGGCGTACCGAGTGCCGGTGACAATATCGTAGTTGCCTTCTTGTTGTTTGGCAATAAACTGAGGAATGAATTTGGGATGGTGGGAGAAATCGGCGTCCATGATGATCACAAAGTCCCCCGAAGTATACTTCAGGCCATGCACATAAGCGGTTCCGAGCCCCAGCAGCCCCGGCCGGGGTTTCAACAAAATGCGATCGGAGCCATAAACTTCAATTAGCTGTTTAGCAACATCCTGTGTGCCATCTGGAGAGTTATCGTCTACAATAACCAGTTCCCAGTCGATATTACTGCCGTTAGTCTTGTTAGGTCTGCATGGTTTTGTACTTACTGTTCAGTAAAGGTTTTTGCCAGCAGCCAAGTAATCACCGGCAGATTCTAAAGTTAGTAATTAGGTATTGAGCAATAAAAGAAAAAGGAAAATACATACCTCTCGTTCATTATATGTTGGTAGAATTACAGAGTATTTCATGGTGTGTAGAAGTTAAGGTTAGTTAGTAACTAAGTAAAGAACTAGTAATGGAATCCTGAGTACTGAATAGGTCTCCAATACAGAATAAAGAAATTACGCAGTAACTACAAAACTATTTTTCTAGTATTTAATAATGTGTTGTTCAATTAGACCGTTTCTAATCAACTTGTAGAAGTACATGGTAAATGTAGCTTGCTGTCATTAAGAGCTGCTTGAACTTAAGAATCGGACAATGATTTAATACGCGTCAGAATATGTTCTGTTTGTGACATTATGCCAGAATAAACCTCCAATAAGTGTTTGGAGTCTTGAATATTAGAATTCAAAACCTCGATATTGTCGCGAGACTGTCGAAGGGCTTCAATTAGCGATCGAACTGCATTATGCACATCTTTGATCCGATCGACTTCTTCCATTAACGCATGAACATCGTTGGATGGTACATTAGCATTTAATCGTTCACTTGTTTCTGCAAGATTAGTGGTTAGTCGACGAAACTTGTCTGATAACCGAGTTTCCATAATTGATGGAATGAAAAAGGTAATGTAAAATCCAGGTCCGGGTTGCCCAGTTCTTAAGAATACCCGATCTAAAATAGCTCTTTTAACTTCACTCCACATACTCTGGAAAAGCCAGGCTATAAATGCTACCATTATTAAGATGTACAGATAGTCTATACCATTTTACAGATAATAATCTTGTTCGATTTCCCGAACCCAATAGAACCAGACATGGGGACACAGTAACCAACTAAGCCATCTCAAATTCGTTACTGTCCTTGCGACGTCGACCCATATGGTACCAGCTACGATCTGGGCGCAGCCCTCGTCTAGCACAGTACCGGTACCCTAACCATATTAAGCCAATAATACTAAACCCAATTCCAAACCCGGCTACTGTTAACGAAACCCAGTGGTCGTTCATCCACATGATAGCGCGCGCGTCTCCCTGGTGCCAGGAAGAACCCACGTAATACGCAAAGAAACTGTCCGAAGCGTCGGAGTACTCGTTCGAGGTAAGCAGTCTCACTGCTTCCATATCCTTCAGAACCCGGTCTTTGTACTGCTTCCACAGCACAGACAGAAAGAGCGGGCCGGTGGAGTACATCACCGTGATGTACGGCATGCCCCACTGGCGGTTGTACTTCTCCAGGTTCTCCGTGACGTACTTGAAAAAGGGGTGTCCCGGCATAGACACCATGATGTTATTGGAGATGCCCGTGGGCTCGGTCCGGCGCAGCACCGCGGGGAACGTCAGCAGCGGCCCGAGGTCCCGCTGGCAGCCCACGTCCAGGTCGATGTACACTCCTCCGTAATGCAGCAGCACAAAGTACCGAATGGCGTCAGCTCGCATGATATTGTACGGATAAGAATCAAACACCGGCAAAAACCACGGGTACTCCTGCTCAATGAACTCGCGTGAACTCGCGTCCGTCCAGAACTTGTACTCGTAGTCGGGATTAAACGCCTGCACCGAATGCTGAGCCTCCAGCCAGTACTCAGGCACCGACTCGTTGATATATGTTTGATGGATAATTTTCGGCACCAGCACCTTGCGACTAGCATCTCTCAGTTCCCCGACTGTGATGTAATCGGACTCGCCGCCGTCAAACAGCAGCACAAACAAGCCAAACACCTGGGAAAACAAGAACCCCACAATCAACACGGTCACCACCAGAAACAGAAACACGTCGCGTCGCATTCTTCACAGTCGCAAATAATACCAATAAAAAATAAAATAAAAAAAGGAGTGACAATTCTATAAAAGAATATATAGGTAAATTATTATGGTCGCAACTGCGTACCAGAAAGGGAGGGTATAGGGGGAAGGGGGTCTACTGATACTGATTGTGTTTTTTGTCCTGACTTTGACAAGATAGGAGGGAAAAAAAAGAAGAGAAACTGTCCCGTCTTTTCAGGAAACAAATATATAAACCAACAAGACTAAAACACAATCTAGATATCTACAACCTGTAATCAGTATTCCAGAAACTGGGGAGGAGGGGATTATAAGTGGAGGAGAGAGGCTTACGTGGCTGAGGACCGATTTTGGGTGGAATTATCGATTTTGGGAGCAAAGAGCACGCAAGCAGGGTTTTTTTTTGGTACCTTTTTATTAAAGTTTGCAATTTTTTTTCGCTTGGCTGTAGCTTTTTCAATGACTTTACGGTGATGATACTTAATGAGCAGTGAGATATATTTATGTTATTTATAGAAGGTAAAAAATTTATCTATATATAATCTCGTGCATCTAGTCCAGAGTCTTTTACCGAAGACAGTAGAGTCGGGCAGGAAATTCAGTATGGTACTATTTTGGGGGTTGCACTGATTAAAACTATAATTAATTCTTCAAATCATAATAATACCAATCCCGGTAACACTAGGGCTGCGGACCCTAAAACTACCAAGCCGCCTTGGTGGTATAGGATCGAGGTTTAGTTGTTTAAGTTCGTTTTACTAGTAGTAAACAAATACTATCAAACCCTCCTTGGGCCTGATTCGCTGCTTTGTCGATCTCGATATCGCTCAATTTCTCCGTCTGGCTCATCACGTACCCCAATGCCGTAATTTGCCATACAAATAGCTCTCGTGACGAGACCCACCGCTTGGTACCGTCTACTGCTAATGTCTCATTATGGCTCCACTTGATCCCTAATGGTAAATCGAGTTGGTAGGAGTCGTGGTTGGTGCATGATCCCGCCGCCCAACCACTACTTTCTAAACTTACATGTCGTCGTTCCATCTGGACCCGATCCATTCCTCGACCAGGGGTCCAGGAGGATAAAAATACCGTCGGCATAGCGTTCAGTCCTATTTCGCTGTATAACCGGGTTACCCATTCATTAAGATTGGTGCCTGGATCGGAGTCGGGCAAGATATGGTATGCTTGTACCTGGCCAGGGTGGTTATCGCTGGGGCTTGGTATTACCTGAGCTTGTCGCAAGATCAGGTCTGATTCAAGAATCAGGAGCTCTCCCCCAGGAGCCAATATTCTAAAAACGTCTTTCCAGAACCGTTTAGATGCGGCATCTTGTCCGTAGGGAACCACACTCGACATGTCGCTTATATGAATCCCATCGAAATATCCATTCTCAAACGGGAAAATGCGTGTTCCTGCTGCGGGCTTACCGGAACTATCTTTAGCATCATGCTGGACAAATTCCCATATAGGAGGCATTGTTTGGCCTCCAGTGTTGTCTACTAGATCTAAACCCACATACCGGTTAGCCCCGACCCCCCTTTTTTGATATCGGGCATATTGTTGGGATATCCATAGTCCACTGCCGCATCCTATATCCAAGACTCGTTTCTTAGGTGTGGAGAAAACCCCTGGTGGGAAAATAGTTGCTGGTATAGCTCAAACATCGCATTTTGACGAAGAAGTTCTAGCCCATCACAGGGATAAGGGTACGTCCCGACTTGTTCTGGATCAAAGTAGACCCGGCGTCCTCGAATCACAATGTTTAGTTCTTTGTTCTTGTTTAAAGAATCGCTTTGACGCTGTCCGCTTACTTCTGGGGCACTCTTCCGGCGTTCGGGGCTTGAATTTTCGGTGAGCAGTTGTGCTTTACTACGCCGTTTACTTAACCCGTACCGCCAAGAGACCATATTATTTATCAGAACTTTTTAACCAAAAAAAGAAACTAACAAACTATGATGGCTAAGAAAAACCGATCATACTGGTTGCTTACGGTTTGGACCCTATTATGGAGTGTTAGGGTCATGGCATGACTATTATTCATTTATATCTAGTGGCTCTAAATACACTGTTCTGGAACCTGGGTAAGAAGCTGGCCCTTTTCCAAAGCATTGCGAACATTGGCCACCAGTAATTTATCCATCTTGATCTGGGTTTCGATAGTGAAAGTGCCAAGATGCGGGAGAAGATATACCGAATCGTTTTTAAGCAACCCCGGGTGAATTTCAGGCTCGTTTTCAAATACATCCAATCCGGCACTGTATACTTTACCAGACTCTATGGCGTCTACTAATGCTGCTTCATCAATCACCGCTCCTCTGGCCGTATTCACAATCACTACTCCGTCCTTCATTTTAGCAAATTCGTTTGCTCCTAAAAGGTGTCGAGTATTCTTGTTTAGTGGTACATGAACCGATATAATATCACTTTGGGCTAGAAGGTCATCGAAACTCACATATTTCACTCCGAGTTCTTTTTCGGCGGCCGGTTTCGGGGAACGGTTATGGTAAATGATGTTTATATCATCAAACCCTTGAATTCGTCTCACAAATGCAGCACCAATTCCCCCCATCCCCAGGATTCCAACGGTTTTTCCTTCAGGATCATGGCCAATAGTGGCCGGACCCCGGAACAGTCCATTCCGTAAGGCTTTCTCGGCCACATAGGATTTCCGCAGTGCTCCTAGCATCAGTTGAAGAGCTATATTTGCCGTGGCATTATCGACTGCTTGCGGAGTATTGGAAACACTGATTCCTTTGTTTGTGCACGCGGCCACATCGATCTGGTCGTACCCGGCTCCATGGTGAGAAATAAACTTGATCGATCCAGGAAAATGAGATACTAGCTCCTCGTCAACTAAACCCGTGAATGCTGCAGATGCCACCGTCCGGGCAACCACCACCACCCCGTCATATTTTCCCGCGTCCAAATCTTTAATGAACTCTTCTCGAGATCCGGAATCTAGTTGGAGAAGATCGGCAATAGAACTGAGTGCTTGCCACTCCTCAGGCGCATATTCTAATTTACCTAAAAACAAGGCCTTTGGTTTAGCCATTTTTGTTTTTCCTGTAGTATAAACCTATACGGTAAGTACACGATTTTATGGGGCTCAGAAGTTTATATAGTTTTCAAGTTACGGACCGTGGGGTAATTGTGGGGGAAATGTGCAGCCGGGAGCAAACAATTTAGCCGAGCATCGATCACATCACCCTCCCGGGATCCAATGTCCACAATCGAGTACTAACAGTAGTATTACAGAATAAAGATATATATAAGCATAAAAATCTAAGACTACTTAATGGCTAAGATCGAAGCAAAAGTAAAATAACTAAGCACTTAAATAGCCTCCATCGACCACCACGATTTCTCCGTGAACATAATCCGAGGCTTTAGATGCCAAGTAGATTGCGGTTCCTTGTAAATCTTCAGGTTTTCCCCATCGAGCAGCAGGAATCCTGTTGAAGATTCCTACACCGCGCTCGGATTGAAGCATTTCACGGTTAATATCAGTGGGAAAATATCCCGGAGCAATCCCATTGACGTTTACTCCTCGGCTGGACCATTCATTCGCCATGGCTCGCGTCATATTAGCTAATGCCGCTTTGGCAGCGGCATAAGCAACCGCGTACCTGCCACCAGTAGTCGACATAACCGAGCAAATATTGATGATCTTGCCCTTAGAACCAATCACAGGATCTTCTTCCAAATCCAGCATCCGTGAACCAATGTCTCGAGCTAATTGGAAACAAGAGTTCAAATTAACTTGTATCACACTCGACCATTGTTCGTCGCTAAACTCTTCTATCGGATTGCGAGTGTTGATGCCGGCACAGTTCAGAAATATTCTAATCGGCACACCCAAATCATCTATTTGTTTTACAACTTCTTTAGGACCGTCTATTTGACTCAAATCGGCTTTAATGATCCGAGCGTTTCGTCCAAGTTTCTCGATCGCATCCTTGGTTTCGGTATTTAAAGGGTCTCGCTGGACTAATATGATATCGGCCCCAGCCTGAGCCAGTCCAATGGCCATTGCTGCCCCAAGCCCACGAGTAGCTCCAGTGCACAATGCGGTGGTTCCAGTTAAATCAAATAGGCTAGCCATAACGAAACAGAACTGGGTAGGCTGCTACCTTTTTTATATAAATATATAATGTCGCGGGGAGTGGTGGGGATTGAACTCTATTGCAGATTGTGCAGATACCTATTAAACCTAAATCTAATTTAGCTGATCTTCCGGCGGATACTCAAACAGGATATGGCTGGCATCAACAGGGCCATGAAAGTTCAAAATGGATAACCTTGTTAGTGGTTACAAACTATATTTAAAGCGTGGATCAGCATCTCCAAGATTAGACCGTTCGCTTAATGGCAGATCCAACCGCCAATCGTCGTATCCCTGTTGTCGGCGCTTGGCTGCCGACCGCAACCCCAGGTAAAAACCAGAAAATACTAATCCTCCAAGTACAGTGAAAGCAACCCCTGCTGCATACCCCACAGTGTAACTTGGTGCATGTGAACTTTCAAATAGGAGAGACGCTATTAATCCACCCACATTACCTACTCCGATCTGGACTGCCGATACTATACTCCGTTTATAATGGCCAGAGATGTTGTTCTGGAGCCATGTCAGGGCCAGGGGCTGACAGGTAAAACAACCAGAAACCAAAAAGAAGCAGGCCAGGTACTGGACCCCCCATACAAACGATCGGCCTTGCCATAACAGCAAGTATCCTATCAGACACACCACCACTCCTCCAACCGAGAACCAGTACCGGTGCTGGACCCGATCCGCTGCATAAGCCACCACTAGCGAAACAACAGTCGCCACTATATATATCGGGATGAGCAGCACTTGGGTCCTTTGCGGGGTTAAGTTGCCTATCCCGATCAAAATGCTCGGCATAATCACTGTGGACGCGACTCCAGAGTAGTTGATGCAGAAATACATCAACGTACCAACATATATCTTCCAGTCTGCCACTATCAACTTGACCGTGAACCGGTTCAAGTGATTCATCTCGGCAATTCCGGGCCCTTGATCGGCGCCTATATCGATTTGTCTGCAGCGGATATAACCCCGTTCTCGATCGGTGAGAAAGTGCGCTTGTTCAGGCATAGCCGGCACCAGCACAACCGCACAGAAGCCTATCAATACAGAAACCACTCCTTCCATGATAAATATCCATCGCCAACCTTCTAGGCCTCCTACGCCATCCATGCCGACAAACCCAAACGCCAAAAGGCCCCCGAACGCTCCAGCAATCACACTGGCGGCAAAGAAGATGGTAATCCGTTTCTGCAGCTCGTATGGTTTATAGTACATCGAGATCAAATAAATCGAGCCAGGCATCAGTCCGGCTTCAAACACACCGACAAATACTCGAGCCACAATCAAGCTATGGTACGAAGTTACAAAACCCATACCAATCGACGTTACTCCCCATAGCACCACTATGGATCCTAGCCAGTACGCCGGGTTTACCTGCTTGACTATCAGGTTACTCGGCACTTCAAGCAGAATATAGGGTATAAAAAACATAAGCAGTGCTACGTTGTACTGATTCCCTTCTAAGTTCAGAGATTCCTCCATTCCTGCTATTTTGGCGTTTCCAATACTCACCCGGTCGATGAATGCACATAGGAACAGCACAAACAAGATCGGAATCACATGCAAATCGACTTTGCGCATCAGTTTCTTTTCTTCTTCTGTAGAAAATCCTACTAAGCCGATCTCCCCATGTTGTACCGGTTCTTCTAGAACGGTGGTTGATTCTCTTTTTTCAAAATCAAAGTCCATGCTTATTGTGGGGATAGCTACTGCTCTTAGCTGCTTATAAGTGCCATTATTTCCACTGATACCTTAGTGCATGGACTAATAGTCCCACCTTGGACTCGTGTATATGAATGGTATTTTGATATATAGAAATCTGGACCCCAGGCTACCCTTAGCTGCTACCCTTAGGACTTTGAACAGTTCTCGATACTGTCTTCTTGCTTATACTAACTGATCACTGGGAGACACTCCAGTTTATAGGCCACGCTTTTTTTTAATCAGCTAGTAAGTAAAACGTCAAGATTTATTTTTTCGTTCGTTTTATGCACAAGTTGCATCAGAGCTCAGTGATATATATGGGGTTACCCTTATAGTACTCAGGGTAGTGATCTTGTGGTGATAATCAGAGTTTTGGCTTCCTTTTTTTTACAATGACTTCAACATTTCTAATCAGATTGTTTGGAATCCCATCCAGACTGTTGAGGTTGACCATCAAATATTTTTTCTTATCAATATAAATGTGCCCACCCAGTCTCCAGGAGTTCAGGCACTAGAAACTCTAACCCCGCATTCTACGCCGCACGTCGTCCCTCCAGCGGCTATCTAACCCTGTAAGACTAATCAGAGACAACTCTTTCATTACATGGGCAGCAATTCTAAACGAACCAGAGATAGACCACGCAAAAGGGGTAAATATACAGAACAAGCTTGTGACAATTGTCGACGTCGCAAAACTAAATGTGATGGCGAAGCTCCTTGTAAGCGCTGCTTTAGGAAAACTGTCCAATGTGTATATTCATCTTCATCGCCGCTTTCGAATCTCATAAACAGGACTGGCTCTAAAAGATCACCCTTTAGAAAAGATGATGATTCGAATTTAATCGAGTCTGTACTGAATCCGGATCTTTCTACGGGGTCTTTTGCTTCAGAAACTTCAATCTTTCAGGTACTCGACGCAATTGGAAACTCTTTATCGGTGAAGATCGATACTTCGAAACGATTTTATCTTGAGAAAAGAAGAGCAGAACCGAGGATTCGTATAAACCATTCTATACCACCGACTCTAACCTTATCACCAGTCTCACACACTTCACCGCCTTTACCAGGCAACCCTCAGGTGGTTATTGGCCTTGGCCACGATTTCAGGCATTGGGTACATCTGATCGATTTATTTTTCGTTCAATGTAATTCCTTGTATCCTATTATATACCCTCGAAGTTTATGGGAGTTTTTCCTAGCCATACACTCTATTGAACCCCCACACGACTCTCTCGATTATGATCCGTCGGTTATTGCTAAACGATACGCAGAATCTACTAAACAAATCTCTCTAAGCTGTCCGGATTTATCAGACGATCTTTTTCGAGAGCGCTTGGCTCAGGTCTATCTCTGTCTTTCTATAGCTTCTTCTTTGCAACCGCTGGATACTTATACAGCCTCAACCAATATTCCTCCGGGAAAGAATTATCTAGATATCGCCGAGGCACTTATATCCCATAATGAGAATCTCAAACTCTTCTCGTTATCCTCCTCGGCAAAACCAAGTATAGAGCTGATCCAATGCGTCCTACTGCTTGCAGTGTACTATTATCGTCTTGATTTTTACGATAAGGCCCAAAGAGCAGTGGTTCAATGTCTTCAATTGGCTCTATCTTGTGGACTAAATCGCAAAGATGCGTATGCAGGTCTAACAGTAGCAGAAGCAGAGCTTAGAAAGAGATTATGGTTCTCATTATATGCCTTAGACCATCGTACTGCTGTTGCTAGTGGTTTGCCGTACTGCTGCCATATGGCTGCTGATTTGGAGTTACCTTTAGAGCTTTGTGCCAAGGAATACGAACATTTGGCTTATACTGGGGTGCACAACTACTCTTTTATCGAAATCTCTCCTTCATCTACATCGTGCTCTAGCCAATCCAAGTATCAAGAGTCATGGAGTCCAGAAATAGAAGTATCAGAGATCGCCTTTCTTTGCCATGATGTAGGGCTTGTTCAGATCGCAGGAGCTATGTGGAGATCACTTTACTCGTCAGGGATAAAGATTCATAGTACCTCAGTTACAAAAATCTACGAAATATGGGACAGACTGCAAAAATGGGAAAGTAACATTCCAGACTACTTAAAATGGGACACTTTGTCGATTGAGGACAATATGGAAAAAGTCCCTTCCTGGCTCTGTAAGCAAAGATTTGTGATACACTTATCTTGTGCACAGTTAAAACTACTAGCCGCAAGAGTTGTGCTATTCTCTCCAGACTCATTTTCGGACCCAAGGTTTATAGAATGTGCTAAGAAAAACGCCGGATTTGCTATAGTCATCATCAAGAACTGTTATAATATTTATCAGCGATGGTTGGAACGATTAATATCTTGGTCTTTTCCTGTAGACCAATACCTTCTATCGGCTTGTTTATTTCTGTTTGGTGCAATGGTGAATTGTCCACACATTTTTTTTACTGCTGAATACAAGGACAAATTTATGCTTGGTTTAAATGTGTTAAGAGGTAGGGACAAGTGGGTTTGGAGGAGCCAGAACTTCAGACGAGTGGTTGAATGCATCGATACAATGTTTAATGTTTTCGAAAGTGGCAGTGAAGGCCACCCGGTGAAAGATGAAGACCACTCTCTAAGTCCTAAATCACCATTATCTACAACCTGTGTCTATCCCCAAAAGAAGAAATGTATATCACCAGAATCGTGCCTTACTGAACTAAAACATTACATGGGAATACGGGAGTCGGCTGAAATTCCTGGCCGATCTGATTCATTGCCAGATATACCGAAACATGACAAACGTGACCAACATGAGGGGTGGATTGATGTTTCTTCTGTGCTAAATTGGAGCCTACTGTCGTGAACTACTATCTGGAAACAAATAAAAAAAGAAAGCTTTTACACTATATAGCTGCTCTACATTGTTTCTACACGAGTTCGGGTTTCTTCTAAAGTATCCTGCAAGCAGTTAAGATTGCGGGGTTTGAGGCGAAGAAAGAACTGTTTCGGTTCAGCCACTAATCCAGACGGAGTCTCATTGGATAGCATGGGATTTGGGTTCATAGCATAGTGTGAATTAAAAGGAGGCAAAATCTCAAAAGCTACAATCAGGCGGACAAATGCCGTGAAGAGCTCTCGGTTAGCCAGATGAGATCCGGCACACATTCTAATACCAGCGCCATAGCCATAGTGAGGGGTGCCAGCGGCCCCTAAACCCGGGTCTAGGTATCGTTCCGGATTAAATTCGTGAGGAGCGTCAAACCGAGCGGGATCGTGATCAGCCGCATATGCATTCATATAAAACAAAGTGTTAGCCGGGAACACGACTCCATTGTATTCAACAGGTTTGATCGATAATCTCGGAAGAGATAAAGGAATAACCGTGGAATGCCGCAAGGTTTCTTTAACCAAAGCCGAGATATAGGGAAGTTTTTCCTCCTGAAGGCACTTTGTCCAGGAATCGCCATTAGGATAGACCGACATAATCTCATCATAAGCCCTTGACTGTATTCTATGTCCATAGCCAGGCTGAGATAAATGGCCAATACCCAGAATTAAGTTGGCTGGAATGGTATCGAGACCAGCCGAGACCATGGTAAGACAAATGCTCTTTAATTCTGCATCACTTACTTTTGAATTGGGATCTTTAAGGATATTTCCAGTAATGCAAGGCTTGTCTGTGCCATTGGCAATATCTGCTTCTAGTTGATCCAGCAAATACTTCAGATACCTATCTCTTCTCGATCGTAAATTCACAGCTTCAGCCGCTTTAAAGAAATCAAACCAGCGCAGAAAAGGTAAGTAGTCCTGATAGTTATTAGAGTGTGAACGAAGACGAGAGATCCCGGTTTCAGTAGCAATGATTTCCCGGAGCAAGTCATCATCGACAGAGTTTAGACGGGTTCCATAATTGAGAGTCAGAGAAGTATTGAGGGCGTATCTTTGAAACACCGGCTTTATATCTATATCAGCCGCGCCATTGTGACAGATGGAGTTCAGATCGCGAATGGCTTCATAAGATTCCAAATCAATGATCGGCATGTAGGACTGAACCGAGGGGCGGTTCAAAGCCGTAGCAGCAGTCTTACGTCGGTTTTTACAAGACTCATCCCAGGGAGAGGTACCAATAGTAAAGCCCTGGGAGCTAGAAACAACTTTGTGGAAAGTATAGAGCATGGGTCTCGAAACCAGAGCCGCTTGGTTATCAATCCAAAGTTTACGGACTGAATCAAAGGTGTTTGCAACCACCACACGCTTTGTACCCAGGCGCACTTGAAACACAGGCCCATATTTCTTGGCCCATTGTAAGTAAACTAATGCATGATTATCTCCTAATTGAAATAAATTACCGACAATAGGCCAACCAGGCACTTCAGCAAGTCCTTTAATTTTTGGCTGATTGGTATAGATGCCGAATATATAATCAAGGACGACAAATATTGTCGCAATAACAAGCAAAGAAGCGCAGATTTGAGCAAAACTGAAAAAGCTCATGGTTATATTAATCGATAAGTTGAACAGTGTAGGATCATATAAATGCCCCCAGAGATATATGCAGCAAAGTGGTACGATTAAAGCCACCAATGCAGTGCAGAAAGAGTCACATTAGAGCCGCTAAATAATATAACTAGATAGCAAAAATAAATCCACATCGCTATTTGAAGTAGAAATCCATCAGGATTCAGGCTGGTTAGGTACTGGTAGGGTGTACAGAGAATCTGGGGTAATGAACTTAATTCGTGAGGATATATCCGCAAGTCCACCAGTAGAAGCAAGAACCTTGCAAAAGAAATATTCGATCAATCACGATCGACTAAGATAAAACAAATCAATATAAGTCTACACCTAAACTATTTAAACTACAGCTTGGCCGGAGGAGCCTTCCATTGGACTCCAGACTTCTCAGCGATGCTCATCACCAAAGCACGAACACTCATAACTTCCTCGACAGTAGCACCATTGTTCAAAGCACCTTTTAAGTGACCTTTCAATTGAGGATTAACGTCCTGAGGAACTAAAGCAGATATAACCACTAAAGACGTCTCTTTAGCGCTCAGTATATCGGTACAGGACAGTAATCCTCCATATACATGGTATATAGCATACTGGGCCAGATCAGGATAAGAAGTCGCCATCTGACTATGAACCCGACGAGAGATTTTTTGATAGATTTGATCGAAAAAGCTCTTTCCCACTTTATAGTTTTCTTCTGGACTGCGTTCCACTCTCACCGGAGTGTCGCGGAGCAGTTCCGGAGGAGTAGCGTCTTTTAGTCGCATCAACGAATTGATTGCTTTAGGAAGTCCAGCTAATGCCCCACTTTTAAGAAGAGCATCTCTAATACGATCTGCCACGTTTTTTCGGGCCTCTATATCGTCAGGTTTGGTCTCGGTCTCCAAAGTATAATGGAACAGCGTCGGCACATCTTCGGGCCGGTTGCATACAGACAAGGCAGTAGCAGCGACAATATACCAGGTCTTAGACAGGTGCGGATACGATCTCAATTGAGACATATAGGCTGGCGTCAGAAACGTCATGGTTCAAACCTGTGGATTGCGTTTTAAAGAAACAGAACGGGGTTTGAGAGTGCCGAGGATAACAGATCGGAGAGATTGGTATGGTTGGTTGGGTTAGGTATTATTGGAGTGTGGTAACTTAACATCTTCTGTGCAGAACCGGTTCGGACAGTAACTATTATTTTTAGGTTTAGAGGTCGAATGAGGAAGTTAGAGGAGGATGTAGAGAGTTTAGTCCTTATAGTATTCATTATTCTACACATTAATCAATTAATGCCCGGTAATGTAGCCAAGGTCTCAGGGGTAATAAGGTTACTTGGACGGCCGTAACTGCGGTCGATATCCATAAGCACCTTCAGGGCATTGCGACTTCGCAGATAAGGCAAAGATGCCGACGATCCTTGGCGAGTAGAAGTAGGAACAGAATGGCCGGCTTCAGTGTGCGTAGCCTTTAACGATTCAGGCAACGGCAAGAGGTTCTGCAATAGTTCGTACATGGCCAGAGTGCAGCCGAACTGGGGAGAGGATCGGAAAATCCGGGCGGGACCTCCTTTAAAAAACGCCTTGAACCCTTCCTCGCGCATCACTGTGCGCGCACAGTGAAGCACACCCTTATACTGAGTCTGTCCCTGGCGGGCTTCGACCTGGAGTCGAGTTTTGATCACATCAAATGGAGTGGTGAAGTATGCTGCTGGCATACCCGCAATAGCGCCAGCAGTTAGCAATTGCCCAATTCCAAGCTGTTTATTGGGCCCTTCTCCAAAATAGTCTTTTTTCAAATGAGCGTAAGTCGGGAAATAGATCGCAGAGAAAGGCACATCCCGAGCCAAGCAAGCAGTAGCACCTTTGTACAAGCCAACCAGACCCAAGGACCTCACGATCCACAAGGCAGAGCGTCTTGGGGTGCCTTCCACAGACTTGGCTAATTCTCCCTGGACCTGCAGACGAATCTTGACGATCTCTAAGGGATTTGTAAAAATAACCTGACAAGCACCGGCAGTGCCACCGGCCAGAATCTCAAATGGCACCGTGATGCTGCCATCTTTATTAGCGGCTTTACCGCGAACAAGGTCATTGACAGTAAGTTTTATGGCCTTTTCCGGAGCAACTCCAATGAGTTGGGGGCCTAAGCCAGAGTAGAGGCCTCTTAGACCTTCTCGGTGGATAACTTTTCTAAAGCAATCCCAGGAGTTTTTGTACATGAGTTTCTGTCCCGGAACGCTAGAACGCTGGTTCTGCATCCGCGTCTTCACCAAGTCGATGGGATAAACGATCGTCGCGCCAAAGGCCCCGGCCAAAGAGCCCAAGGCAAAATGATGCACCGACTCAAAGACTTCGCTTAAAAAGCTGCCGGGACGCAGCAAAGATGCATGTTTGGCCGCGTCGATTTTGGCAGCCTGCGACTCCTTATACAGCACCTCGGCATCCCTCCAGAATGGGTTGAGTACCCGTTCGAAATCGTTGAGATGTAGCTTCCCGGTCTGATTATCCAATGAAGCAAAATGGAAAAGAAGGTCAATTTCCAGGGGCGTAAAAATACCAAACTGGGTAGTGCGGGCAGCCTCTTCACTAAAAGCCATTTTGGAGATAGTCCGGTCGCTGGACCGCTCTGCTGCCCGCTTCACGATCTGGTAAACAATGTCGAACTCTCGAATGAGGTTTTCGAAGGCTCTTAATGTGGCGTAAGGGACATTGCTCGACAAGGAATCGATGGTCTGAATGTTATCGATGATATGTTTGCTCAACTTATGGCCGGCGGTTTCGATCAAGATCCGACGGAAATCCTCAATAGAAATGAACCCTGACCGATCCCGATCATAATGAATAAACGCCTGGCGGACTCGCTCACCATGAATGCCCCGGAGCATTTGACTAAACTGCTGGTAGGTCAAATCATGGCGATGTGATTTGGAACCGAGGTATAACTGCGCCCAATTCGAGTTCCAATCAAAGGGAAGAGAGTCGGCTGTTTTATGTTTGTTATAGGACTCAACAAAAGATTCAAAGTTAACAAATCCTGTCCGTTTGGGATCGAACACGCGAAATGCCAGACGGAACTCGGCGTCGGGCGTTACCAGTAATCGTTCGAAATCCAGCCAATCCTCAAAGGACAACTTCCCTTTAGAGCCACGATCAACGGCAGGAAATAAAACCCCGTACGAATCTCGAGAAATGTGCTCATAGTTCTCTTTTTCTGGCGCAATGGCATTTATAAAGTCTTCTGGAGACATAAACGCTTCGGGTCCATCTCTTATCGAAGCATATTTCAGAAATCGGGCTCGAACCGATATTGGGTTTAAGTCTGCTGCTGATTCGGAATGAAACATCATCTAGGTTAGTAAATGAGATACTGAAAGAAACTATAAAAAGAGGATGAAGAGAGAAAAAAAAAATAAAGGAGGAACCAAAAAAATAGAAATTGAGGAATATACCGCGCTATAAAGTAGTCTAACTCTGTTCAGACAGGCCTGTTAATTAATTTAAACAGTAATAGTGGGGGAATAAAACAAGGTTATGAAAAAGGCTTTAAAAATCCGGGGAAAGGGAGATAACCAATGCAGAACAGGGACTATGCAACTAGACAAAAAAAAAATTAAACTCGAACAGATAAAAAAGACAGAAATTATGATATTTATGCCAAAATTGGTCCGGGTGAAGAATGTGTAAAGAAAACAAAGCAAGATAAACCCTCATACATCATATGACGGATACTGTGAGTAATACCCCCTCTCTCTTTCTAAGAAAATAATCCCAAGCACAATCCCAAGGATGATGAGAACGATGAGATTGTGCAGCGATAAGTGAGGTTCTCAAAATGACCAGAAAGAGAGTAAACTATCAAAATAAACCAAGAAACAAGCACCATATATACTCAAAATTATTAGGCTATCCACCACCATTGACACGAAAGCGAGATGTCGGAATTCAACGCTACCTAGTCCTCGGAAACACCTCGAGGAACCGCAAGCGAGGATAAGAAATGAGGGTGAAGCTTC
This sequence comes from Tortispora starmeri, assembly GCA_030574535.1. NCBI lineage: Eukaryota > Fungi > Ascomycota > Trigonopsidomycetes > Trigonopsidales > Trigonopsidaceae > Tortispora > Tortispora starmeri. The sequence goes on along the minus strand of JAJMFD010000009.1, from coordinate 140,189 downwards.
TATCAGCAACTTGAGTACTTACCGTTTAAAAGAAGCTAAACTGTACGGGTTGAGCCACAGGTTACAAAAGATAAACCACGAGAACCACAAGGGTTACTAATTATAATTTCAATTGTAGAGGTTTCTAAGTACAACTAAGTAGGTGTATTTAAGAATCTGATTAATTCCATCCCCGCTTGGGCCCGAGGAGACCCGAAACCTGAATTGGGTAGGCGAGCCAGCCAATCGTAGCCATCGGTTCCTCAACTTGGGTGTCACCGGTGCAACCTCAACCCGGTCGTCGTTCTCAACTTAAGATATCGAGATATATTATTTACATTAATTAGCAACATATAATCGTATAAGGTCATTTCGTCCTGTATCCGTCTGTGTAATTCTGTACAGACTTTCTTCTTAGAATACACTCTTTCCCCTCCTTTCCTAGTAGATATATCCCAAGCAGTAGTAGATCGTAATATCGGGGAACGTTGGAGCGACACTATCATATCATCTGGTGAACATCTCCAGAGGTTCGGGCCGGCATACCGATAACTGTTTCGGCAGTGGTTAAACCAAACTCGCTTTCAAGCGCCCTGATCGGAACAATCCTGTCTCCTAAACGAACCCCGCATTCTCCATCTACATCCACTCGTTCATACACTACCCACCCTTCAGGCACCGCGCCTAAAAATGGCCAATCTAAACGAGATCTGTCTACAGTTAGCTGAGGCGATCCAGCGCGGGCCAGTCCTGGTCCTTCACCCTCATTTGCAGCCGAGCCTAGAACATCTTCTGGGGCCGATAGTCCCGAGGGTGAACGTGCAAACTCAGGATTCCTTTGCAGTACTTCCTGCGAAACATCAGGCAAAACAGCACCACTTCCAGCACCACCACCAACGTGGACTTGGGCTTGCCTCATATTGTCAGAAGTACTGTCGGAAGAAGCGGTCGAGGCTTGATGAATGGGGCGTCGACAAGTAGGACACGACTGTTGACGTTCTAACCAACTGCGCAGACACCCACTGTGGAACACATGGCTACAATTCAGTCGTTTGGGTTTCTGCCGAGGTCGAGACTTGTCGTCAGCGAGCACCATATCCTCGCGACAGATAATGCACACATTATCGCGGGCCAAATCATCAGCAGTAGCATCAGCATAGGCTGTGTCCATAGCAGAGATGGCTTTACGGTACCGGATATAATCGCGAACCAAAGAAATTAGTGAACGTATGTTATGATAGATATCCCGAATGATGTGGAGCGGCAGTCCATAAAAGTAGAACATAACTGCAAAGAAACAACTGAACACCGCTAGTCTCATAGTTTCATAGGCAATACTGATATAGAACCCAATCACCACCTTCAATTCCCAGACATCATCATCATCATCATCATATTCTTCTTCAGCATCACCTGCTCTTTGATACACCCGCAGGTAAGGTTTATATACAAGTATTTCGAAGATTTCGGTCAAGTACCTCAAGGTGCTGGTGATGGCCTGAAGCTGAAGAAGAGCAAACTCAAAAGCAAACATGATCATTTGGTTGGCTTGCCGTCGAAGCAAGTCTTGTGCACAGTAGCGGAAAATTGCGAAATCGGCTAGGTTCAAAAAAATCAGTGTGGCGGAGATACGCAGATGGATGTACGGGAATCTATCTGTCATCAATACACTCAGAAACCTGATTCGTTCCACTAACAACCAATGAAACACCTTGAATGACAGCACGGTCAATAAAACAGCCACAAATCGCAGGTTGAAGGAGTTGCGGAATATTGTCAGAGCTAAACAGGTTTCTGTGATCGAATACCACAATTGTTCATGAAGTCCCTCGATCTCAAATGCCCGCAGATTACCAAAAAATAGCATCTGAAATGCCTTGCCAACCATTAGTGTAATTAGTACAGCAGTATTACATAATATGAGTAAGGAAGCGTTGTTCTGTGATAGATAAACGGCGGCGGAATAGAAGTTCGGCCGTTGCTGAAACGCAGAAACCATCACGATTGCTGCCAGCGCAACCGATAACTGGGTTAATCTCTGGTTTTTGAAAAATAAGGAACCGAGCAGTAACAATATAAAGCAAAAGCCCTCAAAGGTAATAAATACTTACACATCCATACGCTGCCAACTTCATGCGGCTTCAATAGTAGTGATACAATACAATCTACAATACGGTGTGTGACGTGGTGGCCAGTTAAACTCCCAACTTGTCCCGAGCCAGCGTTCACATGATAATTGGTTACCAGAGTAATCCTAGATCCATAAGATAGTCATTAATTATTTAAACTGTTTCTCCAGATTTTCTAGTTCATTCTCAGAAATATCGCTCAGTGGACTTCCTTCTCGAGCAATTGCCATTCCGGGCCATTCTCCTTCACGCAGATCTAACCCCTCGATTTCCAGTCCTGAAATCGGTCCCTGGGCTAAGCTTTGCAGGCTTAGAAGTTCATTCTCGGCCTTTTTTATAGCTGACATAACAGTGCTTTCCATTCGAGATATCATGAGTACTTCGGGTCCAGAGAAATACTGCTTGGCTTTCATATACAAGTACTGTAGATCTGTCTTCAACTGTTCAAGGTCCTGGATTTGCAGAAACTCGGCTTGTCTCACCAAATCTAGAAGAAAAACCCCATCATAGGTTTGGGCAAACTCTTCATTTTTCTCCAGATCGGTGATCATTCTACGGCGTTCAAGCCGGAACGCATGGTATATCACCTCACGGCAGAGCCTAGCTTCAGTCAAATAAAGCAATTCAGCCACTTCTTCATCAACACTAGCCAGTTCTTCCTTCAAGTTTTCCCGCTCATCAATTAGATCCACAATTTTCTTCATGTCATTCAATTCGGACTTCAGATGCTTGGCCAGCTTCATTCTTTCGTTCAGTTCATCCTCTGATAGATCGGAATTATCGGTAAGCATTTCAATTTCCATTTGGAACCGTTTAATCAATGCTGCCCCTCGTTTCATTTCGCGTTTAAGTGTCCAATACCGACAGATCTCGGCCACTAGATCTTTGGCTTTGACTACTCCTGCCCGATTCACATTATCCACGACATGGTCGTAAATCACTTTAGGAACTAATGGTGTTCCTCCAGATGTCTTCCAGTAAACATTGCTGTCCTCTGTCTTGGCGGCGATTCCTACTTTCTTCTGATTACTTTTCCCTACCCGAAGATTAAGCATGATTTTGGGACTTGTGTCACTTTTTGAAGATGAGCTGCCACTGCCACTAGCGGCAGTTTGGCGGAACTCTTCCTGCACCTTCCGCAGATATTTAGCAGTTTCACGCTCTTGGTTCCAATACTCTGGAGTATGCTTGTCACAAAATGCTTCCATTTGCTCAGGAAAATTTATAGCTGTCAGAGCACCCTTCATCGACATATAGAGGTGTGCCCGCCTGGCACACGAAACATGAAAGGCCGTAAAACAGGATTTGCTGTAACATTGTATACATGCTCCCATTTTCCGGCGACAAATATAACATGTAAGTTTCCATCGCGATGCCGGAATATCGGTTATTCCTTGTATAGGTTCCATATATGCCAGATTACCAACAGTTGTTTCAGGAATCCATAATGCGCAAGAAATATGTGCCCAGTGATTGGTATCGGTGCGTTTAAATGCCCCAGACTCCGAAGGGCACAATATACAATTTAACGCATGCCGCGGGGAGATGATACACCGACGACATAACCATTGACCCTCAGGAATAAATGGTATGCCGTAACAATCCTGGTGAACGGCAATATCACATCCATCACAAAATACGATGGCATTACTGTTTTCCGACTCTCCATCATCACAAACTGCACAGCGGGCATCGCTCATATCACCAGCATCTTGGTTATTTCGTTTATATTCTAATTTTCTCGGGGTCATTTTCATCTCTAGCAAGAACCATTCTCGCTCTATGACTGTCATGATGATTTCAAACATTTCACGAGAGATGGCTGGAACCCCGATCCGGACTCTTTGCTGGTTCAGTCGATCGAGATAACAATCATCTTGGTCATCCATATCATATTCCACTCGAAAACCCTCGTCGTACATACCAGCAGAGTCCATTAAATCTGGCCGAGTACGGATAGGTGCCCGTTCAAGTTCTGGGGGTCGAATATACTCGTCGGAGTCCAAGAACCCCATCGATTTCAGGAAAGAGGTCATATGCAAGTTGTCGCCTTTGTACGGATTGATCTTGCGGAACTCGGGTTTCAAGGAAGGTTTCACTTCGCGATTTAAAGTGGGATCGATATTCACTTTTCGAGGCCGGCCTCGAGGACGCGATAACCCGGAATTTGGTGGTGGTTCTGCGGGAAATGCATCTGTTTCGGTAGACGAATAGACTGGAAGCTTTATTCGACAGTCAAGATTAGGATGAAATTCAAGATAGGATCGTTCTTCTCGAGGTTGGTCAATTGACACGGGATTGGCCATGCCATAAGGAGAAGAGGAATTGGTATAAAACACGGAGAGCGAGTATATGTCTCTCTACCTGTGAACAATTTAGGTTTCTTGACCGCGGTGGAAATTCTTAGTACCGGTAGTTTAAAGTATATCCACGTGGTCCGACAATATTGGGTAGAAAAGAAACAGGAAATGCCAAATTAAAAACTCAATAGAATAATAATAAAAAAAATAGAAACTGGCAATATCTCTGCGATATGTAAGACTTTTCCGGGGAATATCTATTGTTATGGAACGCGGTGCAGGAAAGGCTGAGAGTTCATAAGTTACCCGGCAAACACTCTTCTTAATGGTGGTGGTTGCGCCTACCACTTAGGATGGTTGCGCAAGCTAGAGAACCACTATCATACCGATACCAATGCAGTAAAACACTTCTTATTGATGACAATAGAAGCATTTAGTTGTAATTTTAGCTCGTTTAAACATTGCGACAATATTAGAACCACAAATTACAACTGTAATAAGCCATCAGACTGGTCTTGAGTTTCTGTAAATCTCGCTGGACGCAACTTTTTACCGAAATTCCCCAGAGTTCTGGCGAACACTGTAGCTCCATTTTTAATAGATGCTCCAGCGGCCTCTAATCGTTCAGAAAGAGCTGGTCCCTGATCATTGAGTAACGGAGCAGAACTAAGATCTGTATCCGGATCCTGATCCTGACTGGTGGATCTAAGGTGAGAAGTATCTCTATAAGCAGCACTGAAATCACTAACAGGCAAAGATTCTGAATTAGTTCGTAGATCTCCACTAGATGCTCGTAGATTTAACTCGCGATTAATTAGATCGCGGCCTTCTGCCAAGTTACCAAAAACATCTTCATCATCATCGAAGTTCAGATTATAGGCGAACATTTTGGATAAACGGTCGTAAATGTTGAAAGTAGTGAGTATCACAGGAAGAAGAATGAATCGTGGGAGCCAGTCATTGAAGTACTCGGAGATTGGGGTCAGGTTGATTGATTTACCTAGGAACTCTTCAAACATGGAACTTCGATCAGGCAATAAGGTCAGGAAGTTATAGCTGAGAGGTATAGTTAAGCGACACAGATACATAGAGTAAAAAATGCCAGAACTAAGGTCAGTATGTCGCGGAACCAGAGAGTAAAGGTTGAATATGCGAATACGGGAAAGAGAGTAAAAGGCAGTAAGGCACACATAAAGCAAACACAGAGAAGAGAGAAATTGCTGGACCATTCCACTGGTGGAGAAGATAGTCAGACCAACAAGGTTGGCTGGTGTGCCGTGAAGCACCTCCGAGGAAACAATCACCACCGAAGCAACTGAAAGAGCCAACCCCAGTATTCGGGATGACCAAGGTATAATGAAAGAGTGCAGCCAGTAGGCCACAGTAGGTGAAAACCGAGAAGTGGTGTAAGTGAATTTCAAGGTCCGAGAAGACGAAGAGGCCTGAATGATATCCCTGACCTTAGAAGCTTGATCCACTAGCAAGCTCCACTCTGCTTGATACCGGATATTGCGGCGTTCAGCAGCGTTCAGTCGTTTGGCTAGGCTATTAAGGTACTTTGGGGTCACATCTGACCGCGAGACTGTGCGGTAAGATCTGGGGGTGTTTGGTGGTATTAGGGATATCAGATTATCGATCCATTCATCATAAGGACCCGACTTTGCCCTTTCCAAAGCCAAGATATCGGCCCTGGTATCGGCCAGATCGGTCTGAGAATCCTGGAAGGAGTCGTATATACGAGAAGCAGTAGCCTCTAGACGCTTCAATCGTGCAGCTAGAAATGAATCCATGATCAGATGCCGGGGAACATTGACCAACCCGTGGCCTAACAACCATATGGCATATATCAACATATACGAATGAGATAAAGCAATGACCAACGCTTTAATACTGGCCAAAGAGAGACCCGCACTAATAATCACATAAACCAGCCCCAATAAACCGACTCCAAGCATAGCCAGTTGGAATTTGGCGTTATATCTAAGAGATTCCATTAACCGGCGGGTAGGGGAGATTTGCCCAGACTCAATATAGCCCTGGAGAACTGGCAAAATGGCCCAGGTTAGTGCAAACTGCAGCCAGTATATGACTCTCCATAAAACAAATCTGGCGTCCGAGCCTATACAGAACAAGGATATTGAGTGTTCACATGATATATCTATCGGTAATAAGGCGATGATAGAAGTAGGGATAAATACCGCCAGAGATACCGGCAAAAGAACATATCCCGGAGACGTACGAAGAGGAAGGAAACGTCTCACTAATAATAGTGCCACCAGTGCACAAATTAAAAACGCCAAAAGCGCAAAAACCCACTAAGTTAGAAACTATGCCATTAATTTTGACCATATATCTACTGCCACTACTTACCATTATTGATTGATTACTTTTACAATCCGATGGAAGTCCCAATCGAAAGCTAAGTAGGATAAACAGGACTCTGAAGCATAGCCAAAATATTATAGGATATAAGAATGGCTCTACGCTATACGACACTCTAGGGTTACAAAAGAGAAGACCACTTCATGATTTGTTTTCTTTTATCAGTTTAAAGCATCGTGCGGTACGGTGGAAAAAGCAAAGTCCTCATAATTGGCATACTGAGGATCGAAGTTGTCGTAATAGCGGCGATGCTGAGTCGCCAAATAGGACGTGCTCACTATACCGTATCGGTCATTATCCAAACTTAATACTGGAGCGTAGATCACATAATCTCTAGTCCTCTGTTGGCTTTGACGGGCATGGTTATAATTCCAAGGGCCCTTCGAACACAGTACTGGGGCTCCGACCAATGTTTCCGCATCCGATCCGCAGAATGCAGAATGCACACTCGGCACGCTCGACCGTTTCGAAACATAGCTACCTCGCTTTCTGGCCCAGGGTGAGGTACTGGGATCTGCTCGTATACCCCGTGAGCTCAATGATACAGTTCTTCCTCCCGGGTACTTTACAGATCCGGTAACGGTAATGTCATCCGAGCGGTCGCTAGTCTGTTCGGGGAAGTCTGACTGGTCATACTCGGGATCTGGTTGATAGCCATAGTCATTGGGATCCATATCATTGTGGCCACCATAATTGACTTCCCATTCCCTATCTTGTGGATGTTCTATCTTGACTTCGGGAGGTTCTACAAGAGTGGTATGGTACCCTAAGTAGACGGCGAATTCGCTTAAATCAGCCAAATCCTCCTCCACTCTTTCCGGGGTATCAATTTGGTGGTATTGCGAGTGTTCCATCCTCGCGTCTGTTGCCTGTTCCCAGTCTCCAATAGACAAGGTCTCGGTTTTTCTTTTTACGGTGCTTAGTTTTCGGTTCAAGTTTCATTTCCTTGCTGGGCCTCTATTATATAGAGAATTCCCGGTTCCTGATTTAAGCCGCAGTTTGGTCAGGAATATGCAAAATTGCGTTCGAAAAATCTTTGGCTCGTGAAATTTAAGCAACCAACCACAGCTTTCTGGACCCTTTCGATCCGTGGTTTAAAGACTTTACAATACTTTGTCGATCACAGTTGTTGATCCTATAAGGAGACAGTGAAGATCAAAAAGATAAACAGATTCTTTGAGCTTGTACCATTTCCAGAAGTTCTGTGACTACCAAATAGTATAAACACTGTTGCTCGCCACCACCACCGGTTTGCAGGCCAGTCTTAAGGAACTGGTTATATCAGGGTTCCTTCTAGTCCAATCATAGGCGCCACTCTCCACCATGTCTCATGCCTAGTTGTTATATATCCCCTAGACGATACTTAACCATGAATTGCCTATTTAGGACTGTTTTTTACCCGTATTTGCTATGCCTGCCCGCATCGAGTACCGTACCAAGAAGTAGCTAAAAGACGGTTTGCTTACTCACTGTATATATTATCCCCAGGAATATCACGTGACTGATTTCACGGCCGCGTCAGGTTCGCGAGACATTCTAATAGTCACAACCGTATTTAAACTCGTCTGCGATCTCTGTCTTCCCAGAAAAACAACAAACACCACCGATCGGAGTTAGCCTTTATTTTGCTCCATAACTATGACCACCCAGGATTACGATGTCCAAACTGTATCTCCAGTAGTTGCAGAACCCAATGAAGTCAATCCTGCAGTTATCAATGATGACATGGACGATTTACAGTACGGCCCATTGCCGATAGAGAAACTGGAACGGAATGGCATATCGGCGGGCGATATAAAGCGGTTGAAGGAAGCTGGGTACCATACAGTCGAAGCGGTGGCGTTCCGCACTAAGCGAGATCTGACCTCTGTGAAAGGTATTTCCGAAGCGAAAGCCGAAAAATTGCTGGCCGAAGCAATGGAACTGGTACCTATAGGGTTCACCACCGCCTCCGAACTGCATGAACGGCGCAAGGAGCTGATCTCGATCAGCACCGGTTCCAAAAATCTCGACACCCTGCTGGGCGGCGGTATAGAGACAGGCTCGGTCACCGAAATATATGGAGAGTTCCGTACCGGTAAGTCTCAGCTTTGTCATACCCTGGCAGTCATCTGCCAACTGCCTATCAGCATGGGAGGCGGCGAAGGAAAGTGCTTGTATATCGATACCGAAGGAACCTTTCGGCCAAGTCGACTTATGTCGATTGCTAAGCGGTATGGCCTGGTAGGAGAGGATGTGCTTGACAACGTTGCCTATGCTCGGGCTTATAATACCGACCGTCAGTTCGACTACTTGACTCAAGCCTCTCAGATGATGACCGAGACTCGGTTTTCCTTGGTCATCGTCGATTCAATTATGTCTCTATACCGTACAGATTTCAATGGTCGTGGAGAGTTGGCTGCTCGCCAGGGCCATCTTGCGCAGTGTCTTCGTCAGCTACAGCGTTTGGCCGATGAGTTTGGGGTGGCGGTAGTTATCACGAACCAGGTAGTTTCTCAGGTCGACGGCGGTAACCCTTACAATCCTGATCCCAAAAAACCCATTGGTGGCAATATCATTGCTCATGCTTCTACTACTCGCTTACAGTTTCGAAAAGGTCGTGCAGAACAACGTATCTGCAAGATCGTTGACTCCCCTTGCCTTCCCGAAGGTGACGCTACATTTGCTATCTACGAAGATGGCATTGGGGATCCTCGCGATGAAAACTGATTCTCCTGTATATGATTCATAATAGCTTTCTTTCCCTCCCTCCTTCTCCTCATCCCCTTCGTTCTTAATCAAGAGAAGGAAAAAAAAATCTATTCTAGCTAAATGCTTTCTCGGTAATGCTTCTTCTTAATTTTGATACTGGTATAAATATATATGGCTTATTAGACTTTTCTTATTTCCCACCACTTTGCCCCGATTGGGAAACTTGAACAAACACACTTTACTTCTATTAATTCACCATTCACTGGCATGATCACAGATCACAGACGTCTCCGTACAGTATTTGGATCTTTAGATCACTCTAGCTTTACTGAATCTAGTTCTTTTAAATCAGTTATAGAATTCTTGGGTCCTAATTCTCTATTGCGCGAACCATCAAGTCATATCCGAAAAGCCTTTGCTCGACAGAACCCAGATCGTCTATATCAGAGCTATCTGAAGTCTGTCCAACAGCACTTTTTCCAGTATGCTTATGATGAATTACAGCCAAATACTACTAAGGTATCAGATGTGCCTCGGATAGCTAGTGTTATTCGATCTGTCAAAGATCATTACTTATACCCATGGTTGGCATTGCAGGCTGATCCTCGACTTATACGCCGCTTAATGCGGCGGTGCAATACATTGATTGAATCTGCATTACATGAGTCTATGTTTGATTTGGTTACTGAGTACTATACAACAACATTAGCTGCCGTGTCCGGTCCTAGTTTACGAGAGGCCCGGGCAGTTTACACTACATTTCGAGATTGTGATCTACCGACTTATTCTGATGAATGTTTAGAGTTGGCGGTTCTAAATATGATCCAAAATCATGTTTCACAGCTAAAGAACAACTGGAAGACGCCTTATTTGGAATATATTCGCAAATGGACCGTGCGACATATTGCGCACCCGGTTCAATCTTTAACTGATCGTAAATTAGACTCGGAGCTAGCCGATGAATTGGCTTTTGCCCATCTTGCTGCTTTACGAAATGAAATGATTTTTGACATGGTTGGTTCCCACCGAGAAGCCGTTGTTGCTTTTCAGGACCTTCGCCAGATGTCCCGCACTGCCCGTACGCGCCATGAGCTGGTTGCCGCATTTGAAGCTCAGTGTTCCAGTCAAATGCTCCATCCGGGCGCTAACACACATACTATTGTTCGTATGTATATGGATACCATGGCGTCTTTCCGAATTATTGAGCCCAGAGGTGTTCTACTGGATAGAGTGTCTAGACCTATTCGCCGGTACCTCAAAGACCGGCCGGATACGATATCTATCTTGGTACGGGGGATACTAGGGTCCGAAGATTCTCCTTTAAAAGAGCTGCAAGGGCTACTAAGTTTCCCGACTTCGTCGTCGATGGGACAGTATGATGATTATGAAGATCCTAATTGGTTGCCGGATCCAGTTGATGCTGCTCCAGACTTCCTATCAACTCAACCAGATATGCTAGGGGCATTACTAAGTATGTATGAGTCTAAAGATGCGTTCGTCCGAGAAATCTCGAAGATGCTGGCTGACCAGTTGCTCAGATCCCGGGACTTTAATATTACTCCTCAATTGAGACAAATTCAGCTGTTGACGAACCGGTTTTCCGAAACAGATTTGTTACCTTGCGAAGTAATGGTCCGAGATATGAGAAACAGCCGGGTGCTCAAAGAAGCAGCGCAAAGAAAAATGCCATCGAATCAGTTCCGGGCAATCATTGTTTCCCGCTACTTCTGGCCGCCAATGAAACCGCTTGATTTCACGCCCCCTGAATCGATAACTAAGAGTATGAGTGTTTATGAGGAGCAGTTCAGACTCTTGAAAGCAGGCCGGAGGGTTCGGTGGTATAATTCTGGGGTAGTGTCGATGCAAGTTCACTTGAAGGACCGAACTGAGGAAGTAGAGGCCGAACCACTACAGGCTGCTGCTCTACACCCTTTCACCGACAAAAGCTCGATGACTAGTGAAGAAGTCGCAGCAATTCTTGGTGTATCACCCAGAGTGGCCGAGTCAGCGTTACAATTATGGACCAAACTTGGCGTACTGGCAAAGGAGGGGAATGTGTATGAAGTGCAAGAAATGAAATCAGACTCAACTGCCGAGGAACAATTTCCTGAAGAAAACGAGACTCAAAAAGTAGACGATGCGCAAAACGAGTTGTTATGGACTTTTATTTCCAACATGTTAACAAATCTAGGAAGCCTTCCTGTGAGTCGAATCCATGGGTTTCTAACAATGCTGATCCCCAAGGAAACCCCTTATACCTGGTCAACTGAGGAGCTAGAAAGTTACCTAGACCGACTAGTTAGTCAAGAAAAACTACAGAAGGACGGACAAGGCTATAAATTAATTACCTAGTTTCCTCACTGTCACAGGATTTTGGTTCGCTTTATATATAGTATCTGAGAAATTGGGACCTTTAGAGTTCAGTTCGTTCCTTCGTTCCTTTCTTACTTAGTTTATTCTTCTTTCTTGGTAACCAATTATGAGTTCTGCGGCCGTGCCCACTGTTTACGGTGGAGGTAAGTAAATCCTGGATTATAAGATTACGGACTAGATTGATATTAACCAATTAGATGAGATTGCCGCTGTGGTATTGGACCCCGGTGTACAATGGACCCGACTAGGGTTTGCTGGTGAGGATAGTCCTAAAGTAGTGTTCCCCTCGGACTATATCGTTCCAGGACCTTTTTTCGGCGATAGCCAGATTAATTTAGTTCGCAAAGACGCTGAGGTGAAATCGCCTTACGAAAATGGGTGGATTGTCGACTGGGATGCCGCTGTAGATGTCTGGCAAGCGGCTGCCAAACAACTTGGAATTGATTTCCATGACCAGCCACTATTGATGACGGAACCAGCCTGGGTCACTCAAGCCGACCGGGAAAAAGCCATCCAAATTGCATTTGACAAACTAAATGTTCCGGCGTTCTATCTTGCCCGTAACTCAGTTTGCACTAGCTTTGCTAGTGGTAAAGCTACCGCATTGGTGATTGATGTTGGCCATACCGGGGCTACTGTGGTTCCGGTTTATGATGGGTTGATTTTGAAAAAAGCTGTGCAGCATTCAGATTTAGGCGGTAAGTTTCTGAGCCAGGAAGTGGTTTCTCGGTTAGCCAGTGCCGGAATTGAAATCGTTCCGTATTGTTTGGTGAAATCGAAAATCGCGCTCCCTGATCCGTTCCAGTCGAACGAGGCCAAACCTGTGTTACATGATGCAGCCTCCCTTGGTCTGACCGAGTCCTTTTTGGATCATCAGCGCGAACGAGTTGTTCATGAGTATAAAGAGTCTGTGCTGCAGGTGCTCGATCAGCCTTTCACTGAGGCCCTAGCAGCAACTCGACCTGCTCGACAGTTTGAGTTCCCCACGGGCCAAACCGTCAATGTTGAGAGCGAACGGTTCCAAATCACGGAATCCTTGTTTGAACCGGCCGAATATGCTGTGACAGCACTTGGCAAGTCCCCTGGAGCCGTTGGTTTGACTAAGCTGATCATAAACTCACTCATGCTCTGCGACACCGATGCTCGAGCTAATCTCGTCTACAATATTGTTCTGACCGGCGGATCGACTCTGATTCCTGGATTTGCTGACCGCGTTCAAGCGGAGATATTTGCCCAGCTTCCAGGCCTTCGGGTCCGTATCCATGCCCCGGCCCAAAGTTCTGAGCGCAAGTTTGCGGCCTGGATCGGTGGATCGGTGCTGGCTAGTCTTGGAACCTTCCATCAAATGTGGATTTCCAAAAAGGAGTACGACGAGGCTGGCGCGGCTATTGTTGAGAAACGCTGCAAATAACCACTATACAATCCAATCTAGAACCACTGGACCCTGCCTCTCCTTTCCCTCCCAAATCTCTCTCGCGCGATTTATTCCATACTTAATAAAATGTACTTTACTATCATTAATAATTCGTATATTACATAACCCAAAAATAAAACAATTCCAAGTGCTTTAATTTTGGTAAGAGCCGCTGTATATCAACGACCTCGACCCCGTCCTCGGCCTCTCCCTCCACGACCTCCTCGAGTAGCAGGAGCTCGGATTTCTGGCCGTTTAGTGCTTTTCCGTTTTGGGGCATCGTCTATCAGTAAATTGTCTAAAGGTAAAGAATCGGGCAAAATAACAAATCGAACCATGTTTCCTCGAATATTTATATAATCCAAAGCCACAGGGTCTTGATTACGGACAGTCATCTTTACTGTTTTTAACGAGATGTTCATAGCAGGAGTAACTGAAGTGACTGTACCGGCAACGATTGTTCCGTTTTTTAGTTCTACTTGAACCGTTTCAGAATTTAGTTTCATTAAAAACCTAAGGTTAGAAAATTCTTTTGTAAAATTATTCCGAGTATAACTTACCTCACTAACTTCATTTTGGTAGTGGTGCTGGTAAAGAAAGCAAAGTTTGGGTGGGAGATTAATACTTTGGCTGAAGCTGAGGAGGTAGGAGATTAGCAACGAAGACTTAGACCCCGACGCAATTCAGCTTCCCTGAATTCAAACATTAACTGTGCTGCGCTGAAAAAACAGGCTAGAGTTCCAGGAATAAGCCATTGAAGTTCATGTGATTTCACAACTTCGGTCCACATGAGCTTGATAGCCTCGGGCCCAACCACAAATCCAACGGTGTTAGCGAGGATCATTAATGTGATATTGAAAGAGGCGCCCAGAGCACATATATGGCGGTACCACCAATTGTTGCCGTACTTTTTGGCCGGCAAGAAGTATGTAGCTAGTAACTCGGGTATAACAAATATCGTTATCAGCCAACCCCAAAGAAACAAGCGCAATTTCACGTCGTGCCAAAGAGCGACAAACGTAAATACCACCAAGGTATTACGGAGAGAGTGATTGTTACCACCCAAGGGAATATAGATGTACCGGATGACCCATTTGTTGTAGCTGCGATGCCAAGATCTCCAAAACGAAGTCACTGAGTAGTTATTAGACATGCACCGCAGCATGTTCTCCGGGGTGGTGATATTATCGACCATTGCCCATAAACGAAAGAATCGCCAAGGTAGCAGAAGTTTTAGCCACACAACAATCAGGTTAAAGTATATGATGCTGAACAGTCCATACGTGGAAATAGTAAGCCAGGCGCCGGCTCGGGTAATAGCTACTGGGTAAATGATATGAAGCATAGACTCCATGGTCAAGAAACAAACCACAAATCGTACTGCGTACTGCATAGTGGCTTTAATACTAACTGGCTGGACATTGTTGGTCTGATGCATATAATCATTAAACGTGATGATCGGCCCTGCGATGTACAAGGGGCTGTAGAGACAATACGCAATGAGATTAGACAATGTGTAGACAGCAGGATTCAAGGAGGTTTCCACTCGAGTTTTCTCAGAATTGTGGGGAGCCGAATTGGTATTTGGGGCTTCTGGTTTGCTTGAAGACCGGATCGCTTCCAAGTAATCTGAAGTAAAAGAGATAAGCCGCATCATACAGAAATTGAAATGCACACCCCAATGAGGCATCATTCCTCCAATTGCTGAATCTATTCCGCTTAAACCGGAATTAATACTAGCTAAGGCAAACCCATCGTACCAATCCAATAGGAAAATAAGTACCAGTCCATATATCCAAGCCAAAGTCATTACGGTTCGAGAAGAATAAGGAAGATGGGCTATCCAGTTCCCACAGTAAATCAGTCCTAGTATCTTCAATATGTTCAGCCCGTGAAGTACCGACAAGAACACCAGAGCAAACCCGATATCGAATTTGCGACGGGGAACTTGTTTCAACCACGACCGAAGCCCGCGATGCACCACGGCCACGGTTGCCAGGATCAGAACATTGTTATGAAAATAGCTATATTGACGGTCGGAGTTATCAAAGTACTGGCCAAATGGAAGCCAAGGAGAGCTCAATTGACGTTCGATGTACACGAACGCTGGGTTTGGCGAACCGGTGGCCGCCTGGGCAGCCTTAAACACGGAAACCAAACTGTACCCGAGAAATACATAGTATACTATAAACTCTAAGGATAGCCAGCGAGAGGGTTTAGGACTATTATGCAGCTTGGCTTTAGATTTATGCGGAGTGATTTCTCGATCCAAGGCCTCCACCTCAAACAGGTTGGACCACGGTACAGGATACATACCACACGGTGGATCAGGATCGAGAGATAGAGGTAAAATAGACGACAGGGCGAATACTAACACGAAAAGTAAGCAGAATTCTAGCAGGTATACGGCAAGAACCAACCGGGCTGAGAGGGGGAGGAGGGACACGAAAAGTGATAATGGGAGAAGTAAGAACCAAGTCCGTGCCAGTAAAGTGAAGAATAGGTGTAAGTAAGTAGTAGCTACCATGTCGGGCAGAATACCTGGGTGGGCCAAAATAACGGTGGATATAGATTCTACAAGAAGAATTAAATCAATAGAGCGATTTAAGAAAGAGATCATTATAAAGAGGCGAGGGAGATTAATTAGGAACGTTTAAGAAAGAGTTCTCTTGCTGTTTGGTTTCCCAGAACAAAGGACCAACATCATGGTTTCCATGGAACTCCCATCCGGTTTCTTTAACTAAGTAGAGATTGATAGACCCTCCAGAGTAAGCATCGCGGTGAGTGGCAGCCAAAATCGACCGCTTACCGAGAGCCAGAGCCTCTTCGTCAGTCAGGTCCCAGTGGTAATTTGTATCAAGCACACCATAAGCAAACGTTTGGCCTGAACCTACACAGAACAGGTCGCCTTTGAGACGAGTACCGTCAGAGTCTACATAGTAGATAGCAGGACCTTCGCGGGGAGTAACTCCGCAGATCATGGTGCCCATCGATAGTCCCATGCCCTTATACTGGTAGACCAGGTTAGAGAGGATTTTCGACGCTGCCGCGACTGAAATACGTTCTTTCTCCCGCAGCTCGTGCATCCGGCACTGGGCACCCAACCAGGTTTCCCAGTACTGACAGTCAGCAGCGCCGCCGGCCATCGTGCCCAGTAGTTGAGGGTTGATTTCAATCACTTTCTTCACCGTCTGACTAGCAATCCAGTTCCCGGCAGTCGCACGGGAATCGACCGCCACCACAATTCCGCCCTGAAACCGGAACGCCAGGGTCGTTGTTCCATGGGCAAGCTTGATTTTGCAGTCCGGATTGGCGGCGTCGTCGGTATGAGCCCGCAAAAACGCACTCGGCGCTGCAATTGGCGGTATTTCTAATACCGGCGCCATTCCATTATTGCTATATTCAGTTTCTATTTCCTCATCCAGACCTAGGGGGGTCCGGTACCGGGAAACTAGTGATTCCATACGTATTAACAGGTAGGGACAAAGGGAGGAAACCACCTTCCTCAGGTTGGGAGTACAGCAAAACCACCCATCCCAGACCTCACACTGTTCCCCCCCCGGTTGGTCTCCTTACTGTTTTTTTAAGCCCCATGTTGCATCTGCGGTCATTACCACCAGAATCGCCATTGGTGCATATGCTGTCGCCATTTCTTGCCTCTTCGCAAAATCTGGTGACGGTAGTGATCGTACTCTTTGCACTGGCGCTGCGATTTGCTTTAGGATTGGGTCCCTACTCTGGGTTCCAGAATCCCCCTATGTATGGTGATTTTGAGGCTCAACGCCATTGGCTCGAGGTAACCACTCATTTGCCACTATGTTCCTGGTACTGGTACGATTTACAATGGTGGGGTCTGGATTACCCGCCCTTGACTGCTTATCATTCCTGGATCTTGGGCAAACTGGCTACTTGGATCAACCCGGCTTGGGTGGGTTTAGACACCTCCAGGGGTTTCGAGGATCCGTCTTTAAAGGCTTTTATGAGGGCCACAGCTGTTATTTCGGAGCTTTTGGTCTACATTCCCGGGTTGATATGGTGCTTAGACTTATTCCGCCGACCGGCTTTGCATCGAAACGTGGTTCTTAGTTCCATACTGCTGAACCCGGTGTTATTACTGGTAGATCATGGCCATTTCCAGTACAATTCCATTATGCTGGGTCTGAGCTTGTTGTGTGTAGACCATTTGTTACAGGATAATATAATGGTCGCGGCATTTTTCTTTGTTGCTGCATTGTCCTTCAAACAAATGGCCCTCTACTATGCCTTACCAATATTCTTCTTTTTACTGGGACGATGTATTTTATCGTTTATTCCTCTCCATGTGGATCTCGGCTTATTTATCGGAATCGCGTTGTCGACACTAATATCGTTTGGGATGATCTTCTTCCCCTTGATTGCCTGCAACGGTCTCTCTCCCGCAGAAATGTTGCGCCAACTGTACCAGATTCTTCATCGCATCTTTCCTTTTGAACGGGGCTTATGGGAAGGAAAAGTGGCCTCGTTTTGGTGTGCACTCAATGTTCTTGTTAAACTGAAACACATATACAGCCTGAACCAGTTAAAGCTAATTAGTTTGGGTGCCACATTGGCTGCGTGTTTACCGAGTTGCCTCTGCCTGTACTACAGCCCTCGACGGTTGCGGCGCAAGTTGCTTATCCCGACGTTAGCAATATCCTCTTTGTCCTTCTTCTTGTTCTCTTTTCAAGTCCATGAGAAAAGCATTATGTTACCCCTATTGCCTTTGCTGATTCTTTTGCTTGAAACTAATCCTGGTACTCCGTCGGGGTTAGCCTCCGTGATTACCTGGTTCAGCAACTTTGCTGCATTCAGCATTTGGCCTCTAATGCAACTCGATGGCCTCCAGCTACAATACTGGGTTGTGGTCTTACTCTGGAACTATGTTGCTGTTGACCGCACCCATTTCTTGCCTCCTTCCAAAATACTCAGTCTAGTGATGATTCTTACCTACCTGGCGGCCGGGGCGATTCATTTAGCTGAATCCGGTATCACTGGATTCCAAGTGCCGGAAAAATACCCGGATCTCTACGTAGTGGCTAATGTTCTGGTGAGCTGTTCAGTATTTTCTATGGTGTGGTGCTATTTACAAGTGTACATTTTCAATAGGATTCGACACGACAGATCAGCGTCAAATAAAAAGAAGTTTTGATCAGTGTATCCTCCTCTGTCTGGTCAAAAATACTGAGTTTATGCAGATAATATATACAGGTATATAGGTCGGTGCGGTTTAACCCACCACCTCAAACCTTGAAGCCATAGCCACTCATACACTTTCGATGAGCTTCGATGAGGTCTTTGCATTGAACTTCTCCATCAGGAAACTTCAACATACATTCATCTCGTGCATTCTTTTCAGGAATGCATACACAGCATGGCTTTACTGCCTGTTTAGATTTCGGTGGCTCTTCTGTATTAGACATCCCGGAGTATAAGAAATATTTAGAGAGGATGATTATTTCAGTTGGGACTGAGTCTCTTAATAAGCAATCAAACCAGTAATGTGACCAGTCCTCTAACTTCGGGACAGCCTGGCTCGCTAATGATCAGAAGTCAAAAATTCGAAAATATATTCATCGGCAGTATACTACTGCTAACAACTGTATATAGTGTAACATGTTGATTGGAGTTACTTTCTGGACGACGTGTCTGCCCGGTCGGGCTTAAAAGTTAAGTGTCATTAGCCATTCTGATTGGTCAATATGGCCAGTTTAGCGTTTCTGCGCTTCTACTACTTGTTGCCTATATGCAATGATTATTGGAATATATAGGAGAGTATCTCACATTTAGTATCAAATACTTGCAACTTCTTGCCTCCAGACCCTTCTTCTACCCCCAACTTGAGCTTTCGCTTGTCCTCACTCATTAAAGTATGGTGCATCACCTGGTCCAGGGTTTAGGGTTAGCGTCTTGGCGTACCTAAGCCTCCACCGGTATATATAAACCTCAGCCCCGAATTCAGGTTCGCTAGTGTTCTGTTCCTCACATGGTTTATTACTGTAAGTATTGGAGTCTTTAAAAGTCCTGTAGTCGGTACATACGATGAGGTAGATCGTCAAGCCACTTTGTTCTTGGTATAGTTTTGCGGTTACTTGGGATTTGTTTGCTCTATATCTTCCAAAAGGCCTCTCTATCTACTAGCATCAGAGTACTCGATCTTATCCAGATCTTTACTAACATTCAAGGCTACGGATATAATTGCGGCTACTATAGTAGCGGCTGGTACAATTATGGTCGGTGGATTGTTCTCGGAGTTATTGTGTTTCTTGCTGTATTTTTAATCTCTTTGGCATTCTGGAGGCGGAAACGTGGCCAAAGTATGGTTCCTTACACGAACATCGGCCGACCGCCACCATATAAGCCGAGCAACAATATGCCGCCCCAGCAATATGGCCAGTTCCCTGGTTACAACCAAGGGCCCGGTCCTAATGGTTCTCCTCCGTACTCCGGTCCCCCTGGTAGCCCGCCGCCGGGAATGAGTTCACCGTATGGTGGACCAGGCCAAAATTCAAGTTACTTCAACCCGAATAATAGTAACTTGCCTGCTTATCCAGGTCCTCCTGCTAATGATGGCAGCACCAAGGTTTAAACTTATCTTCTTGGTTTTATATACAAAGCCAGCTGCACCAACCAGGCTACAAGCTTATGAGCGATCTTAGAACTAATATACGGGGTTTCTTCATCGTCGATAGTGCCTCCGTAATTTTTTCGTTATTTTATAACCAGCAACTCAATCTGGTGAATTAATACAGAAGGTGTCTCCACCGGGGAAGAAACTGGTTCTTTCTCTAATTTGACAAATCTAGATTGGAGCAATTTGGAGCTATGTTATTGGCATAGTATGGTATGTTATGTTAGGTAATCAAACGGTCTGTAGTACTATGGTAGCATTTATAATATTTAGAAATCATTCATTCCAACATGTAACAAACAAAACTGTACATTTAGTAAGTACGCTTGGCAGGAGGCACAGTCTTGCACTCGTTGGGGTCCAAAGTCTCAGAGATAACAGCACGGTACTTTAGTTCGATCTCCTCACCAGGATTGTGTTGCCAAGATAGGGTATGTTTCATCCAGTTCACATCGTCACGCTCAGGATAATCTTCACGGGCATGAGCACCACGAGATTCCTTACGGGCAACAGCACTGTAAGCGGTTTGCATGGCACAGGTCAACAGGTTCTGTAATTCAAGGGTTTCGATCAGATCGGAGTTCCAGATCATGGATCGATCTTTGATACCAACCTGAGGGAATGTGCGATCGACTTCGGTCATGCCGCGTACACCATCTTCCAAGGAAGATTGAGTTCGGAACACGGAAACATCCCGTTGCATGGTATGTTGCATGTTAGAGCGGATCTGGGCAGTAGACAACGGACCACTCGAGGTACGGAGCTTGTCGAGGTTGGCAATGGATTCCTTGCCCAGGTCTTCGCTAGCAGGGCCGTGAGGAGTGTTAGGGGAAGATTTGTCGCGAATAGTATGAGCAACAGCACGACCGAACACTACTAAATCAAGAAGAGAGTTGGCTCCAAGACGGTTGGCTCCATGTACAGATACACTAGCGGCTTCACCGCAGGCATACAGACCAGGCACAACAGTATCCTTTCCGTCGGCATCGAGGGTCAGAACTTCACCGGTCCACTTAGTGGGGATACCACCCATATTATAGTGGACAGTAGGGATTACGGGGATAGGCTCCTTGGTCACATCGACGCCGGCAAAAATAGCAGCAGTCTCAGAGATACCAGGCAGACGCTCGTGGAGAACAGAGGCGGGTAAGTGAGAGAGTTGGAGATAGATGTGATCTTTGCGAGGACCAACTCCGCGGCCTTCGCGAATCTCCAGAGTCATGGAACGAGAAACGACATCACGAGAGGCAAGATCCTTGGCGTGAGGAGCATAGCGTTCCATGAATCGTTCACCTTCGGAGTTCAACAGATAACCACCTTCACCGCGGGAACCTTCGGTGATCAAACAACCGGCTCCGTAGATACCAGTAGGGTGGAACTGAACGAACTCCAGATCTTGGAGAGGCAATCCAGCACGAGTGACCATGGCAAAGCCATCACCAGTACAAGTATGGGCAGAGGTGCAGGAGAAGTAGGCCCGGCCGTATCCACCGGTAGCAATGACGGTATGGTGAGCCCGGAAGCGGTGAAGGGTTCCATCTTCTTGGTTGTAAGCAATGATACCGACGCATTTTCCGTCTTCCATGAGCAGATCCATGGCGAAAAATTCAATAAAAAATTGAGTGTTGTGGCGCAAAGATTGGCCGTAAAGTGTGTGAAGCAAAGCATGGCCGGTACGATCAGCCACAGCACATGTGCGGTAGGCCTGGCCACCTTTACCGTACTCCTTGGACTGGCCACCAAAGGCACGCTGGTAGATACGACCTTCCTCGGTACGAGAAAAGGGTACACCGTAATGCTCCAGTTCAATGATGGACTGAGGAGCTTCCCGGGTCATGTAATGAATAGCGTCTTGGTCACCGAGCCAATCGGAACCTTTAACAGTATCATACATGTGCCAATGCCAGTCATCGGGATGCATATTGCCCAGAGCTGCATTAATACCTCCCTGTGCAGCCACGGTATGGGAACGAGTAGGGAACAGTTTAGTCACACAGGCTGTCTTGAACCCGGCTTCGGCCAAACCAAAAGCAGCTCGCAGACCGGCACCACCGGCGCCGACAACAACAGCGTCGTACTCGTGATCAATCACTGCGTACTTGTGGGTCATGTGACTAGGGGCTTCTTTGGCCTTGACATTGTCAGTGGCAATTACCTGTGCGGCGGTCCGAGTAGAGTGGAAGGACCGTAAAAGCTATTGTTAGATCGAGAACTAGAAGGGGGCAGGGCCCAAACAGAAAGATAAGGCCGGGTCGTCGGAGATTGTCGATAAATTCGATAGTACTATGAGAAACGCATTCTACAACTACTTTTATCGTATCAATACGACTCTAAAACCGTAAAACTTACCCTTGTGCGGAGGCTATGGCGAAGCATGGTGTATGTGTAAAGGAAGAAAGAGTGGTTGGACATGTAGAGAAATCTGGGGTATGGGCCAATCACAAGCCTTGGAATTGTAGCTCCGGCTGCTCGGGTAGTACTGGGACCACTAGATTTCCGAACTAGACAGATCGATCTTGTGGGAAAGATATGATATGAAAATAGATGCAGGAAAATTTTATGTTATTAAAATTAGTAAATAGAGATTGTAGCTTATAGTAAGTCGCGTTTTATGCAAGATAAAAAAAATTCTAAGAAAAAGGACCAGTACTCTTGCCTATTTCTTAGTTTTCGTCCCCCGGCTGGAGTCGTAAGCCCATACAGTATACGCATTAAGAGAAACTTCAGACTAGATGATCTGAAGATCACAACTTGCTTGCTGCTTCCTTCCTTCTTTTCATTTTTGTCGCTTAGTTGTACTGAAGATACTCCGAAGTAGAAGAGAACTTCAGGTTGCCTTTAATTACCTTTTCAACTGCAGCCAAGAAATCCTTCTCGGTCGCAACTTTACGCCGAGCACGAATAGCAAACATTCCAGCTTCTGTACACACTGAACGCAGTTCAGCACCGGTGGAGTTAGGACATAAACGAGAAATGAGTTCCCAACGAATATCCCGGTCCACCGACATCGATTTCGTATGGATACGGAAAATGTTTGCCCGGCCTTCTAAATCAGGTAAAGAAAATTCAACTCTTCGATCGATACGACCAGGCCGAAGAAGAGCAGGATCCAATGTGTTTGGTCGATTAGTAGCGAACATGACCTTGATATTTCCTCGAGCATCGAATCCGTCTAATTGGGTAATGAGCTCCAACATGGTACGTTGAACTTCGTTGTCGCCGCCAGCCCCGTCGTCGAACCGAGCACCACCAATAGCGTCCACTTCGTCAAAGAAGATAATGCAGCCTTTCTTCGATCGAGCCATCTCGAACAGTTCCCGGACCATTCGGGCACCTTCTCCGACATACTTCTGGACCAGTTCAGAACCGATGACACGGATAAACGTCGTATCGGTACGGTTGGCCACAGCACGAGCACACAGCGTTTTACCGGTACCTGGCGGTCCGTACAGCAAAATACCCTTTGGAGGGTCGATACCCAGACTCACAAACCGTTCCGGAGACAACAACGGCAGCTCGACCACCTCTCGGAGCTTTTCGATTTGGTCTTTGCATCCACCAATATCGCCATAAGTGACATCTGGTTTCTCTTCGACTGTCATCATTGTTACACTAGGATCGATCCGGGGCGGCAATGGCAGCTGGATTTGGTATTTAGTACGGTCAACCCCGACTCGCATTCCTTCCTCGATATCTGTGACCGAGACTCGCTCTCCGAGCGATACAACGAATTTGGCAATCTGCTTAATATTGATCACATACTGACTCTTATCCTGGTCCTCTGGGTTCTCGATGATTTTCGTGCACCGAGCAACTTGCAAAGGCTGTTCTTCAGACATACGTTGCTTGTCAGCAACCACGTCCCACATGTGCGGAGCAGCCAAGCCAGTATCTGATTCTTTGACTCCGATTTTCTCGTTAATACGAGTCTGCAGGTCCTTTAAGTCGCTGTCTATTTGCTTCAATTTAGCAGCATACGGTGCCGCGCCATAAGTCTTTAATACTTGAATATCACCTTCTGAAAGCGGAACAATGTTCTCTGGCTCGGTTCCATCCTCTACTGGAGGTTGATACTTTTCCCAGTCAGCTTTAGGAGGCATTTTTGTGAATAGTAGAGGTTAACAACTGTAAAATAGCACGAGGAACAATTTACACTGATAGGAGGATGTGGCGCAAACCGTACACTGAAACTGGCTTTAATTACTAAAGAAACTCGACTTTCTTTAACAGCAATTTATAAAAACCTAACAGTGAACAAATAATTAAAAAAATCAATTATTTATTTCACGATAAACAAAAATAAATTCGGTAGGTTCAATACTCTTTTATATAATGGATGTAGTAAGCAAAGAAAGAAGGCAAGCAAGAAGTAAAGGTCTGAGTAGGGTAAATAATTTTGGGAGCAAAACTCGACTGTAGAAAAAACACTTAACGAAATACTCCATTCTACAGGTTTCCCCTCCATCATGGCCGCTCCCGGAGTATTTAAAGACAAAGAAAAACCGCAGGAGGTACGTAAAGCGAACATTTCTGCGGCTCGAGCAGTAGCAGATGCCATTCGTACATCGTTGGGGCCAAAAGGAATGGATAAAATGATCCAAACCAGCAACGGCAAGGTTCTGATTACCAATGATGGCCACACAATTCTTAAAAGCATGGCAGTGATGCATCCGGCGGCCAAAATTCTTGTAGATTTATCGGCAGCACAAGATATTGAGGCAGGAGATGGAACCACCTCGGTGGTTGTTCTGGCCGGTGCTCTTTTAGGCGCGGCCGATCGTTTACTGGCTCGGGGAATCCATCCGACGATTATAGCCGACGCGTTCCAAGACGCCACAGTTCGGGCGGTCGAGGTCATTTCGTCTATGTCTGAAGAGGTCGCTCTTTCAGACCGCGCTGCGCTCATTCGTGCTACCACTACTTCTCTCAACTCTAAGATCGTGGCGCAGTATACCAATCTCCTGCCGCCCATGGCTGTGGACGCTGTTCTCCGGGTGATTGATCCGGAGACTGCTACCAACGTGGACTTGGACAATGTTCGTTTGATCAAAAGTGGCGGTGGTACTTTGGAGGACACCGAATTGGTGGATGGGCTGGTGCTTAATGCTCAGGCTGTAAAGACCGCCGGAGGACCGTCTCGCATGGAGAAAGCCCGGATTGGACTTATTCAGTTTCAGATTTCTCCACCCAAACCGGATCTTGACAACCAAATCGTGGTGAATGATTACCGTCAAATGGACAAGATCTTAAAAGAGGAACGAACATATTTGCTTAATATCTGCAAGAAGATCAAAAAGGCGAAGTGCTCTGTTCTGTTAATTCAAAAGTCCATTCTTCGTGATGCGGTGAATGATTTGAGTCTGCACTTTTTAGCCAAGCTGGGTATAATGGTGATTAAGGATATTGAACGGGAAGATATTGAGTTTATTGCTAAATCTACTGGTTGCAAGCCGGTTGCCGATATCGACTCCTTCACCGAAGATAAGCTGGGATACGCTGAACTGGTAGAGGAGTCTTCTTTCTCTGGTGGCAGGGTCGTGAAAGTTACGGGGATTAAGTTACCTGCTGCTGCCACGGCCGCCAAGACTACCAATACCGTCTCCATTCTTATCCGGGGAGCCAACCCGATGATTCTCGACGAAGCCGAGCGGTCAATTCACGATGCCTTGTGTGTAATGCGATCTTTGGTCAAACAGCGTTCTCTTGTAGCTGGCGGCGGGGCTCCCGAAATCGAGGTTTCCCGGGTATTGATGAAGGAGTCCTTAACTTTAGCTGGAACAAAAGCCGTGTGTTGGCAAGAGTACGCTTCGGCTTTAGAAGCTATTCCTACTACTTTGGCAGAAAATGCCGGTCTAAACACCATTGAAGTGGTCACAGAGCTTCGCAACCGTCATGAATCTGGACAGCTCCGGGCCGGAATTAGTACCCGCAAAGGTGTTTCCTCGGATATGGCTCAGGAACACGTTATTCAACCATCCTTGGTCACCATTTCTGCTTTCCAGCTGGCTTCAGAGACAGTAAAGACTATCTTGCGTATAGATGATATTGCTGTGAGTCGCTAATTGGTTCTGTTTGGTTTTTCTTATAATGAATGGGTTCCCCTTTCTTCGCTATGACATTCTCACTCCTTCTTCTCATTATAATACGTTCTAACCCCTTACCAAAATGGTAAAATTATCTATAGGAGGAAAAAAAAAGGAAAAAGAAATACCGAACGGTGAATAATTTTTCCATTTTAGATTTTTTCCCTAGCTCTCTGTTAATGTTCATCTCTTCTTACTAGCTCTTCTTGTCCTTGGTACTCCCGTAGCATATTTGTATAGTAAGTCCCAGCCAATCACATATTGTGGTCCCATCAGATAAGTTCTCCCGGCAGATCTGATCTCTTGCTTTTCTATATACTATTCTTTTCTTAATACACACATTTGGCCGGGGTGTCCAATTGTATTCTTGCTTGATCTTTGGCATCAGGCGATTTCATTTGTACTGAATATTGTTAAATTGGTGAAATTAATTTCTTTGCATAATCCTGGGCAGTACTCCCTTGCCGGAATCCCTCCATCTTCTTGATTATGGCGGATTCAGAAACTGAAACGACGCCACTCTTGCCAGACCACCTATCTACATTTCATCGGATGTTAGCAGCCTCTTCTGGATCATTAGTCACCTCTTTGCTTATGACACCCCTCGATGTTGTTCGTGTTCGTATGCAGATACAGCATTCTACAGCCTCCTTCAAATCTCCTTCTCCTCAACCATTACGTATCCCCAACATTCCAGAAGCCTTGCGGTTTGTGCCCCACAGTTTGGCTACCGATATTCAAGGTGGCGTAAGAGAACTGGGAGTTTCGTCTTGTTGCCGAGAAGTTTTTAGGGTACCTGAAGGCCTGGAATATTGTGTGGCCTCAGAACTCGATCAATGTGCCGTGGACGAAGCGCGAAAACGTCGGTTTGCTGGTACTTGGGAAGGGTTACGAAAAGTAGCTCGAAATGAAGGCATAACTTCACTCTGGCGGGGTCTTTCGGTTACATTAGTTATGGCTATTCCTAGCAACATGATTTATTTCGCGGGTTACGACTATATGCGAGCTCTGCCGGTGTTCTCCCATCAATACGATCCGAGAATGGTGGTGGCCGGTCCCTTGATCTGCGGCGCTACTGCCCGGGCCATTGCCACTATGATAACCTCTCCTTTAGAACTGTTCAAAACTCGCTTGCAGGCTTTGACCAGTACAACTACAGAGGGTAGTCCCAAGACTTCCGCATTTCAAGTTACTATTAAAGAGATTCAGAACCTGGTTAGACGGGAAGGTGTAACTTCGTTGTGGAAAGGTTTGTCTCTCACATTGTACCGAGACGTCCCCTTCTCGGCTATTTACTGGCTTGGGTTCGAACGATTTAAAAGCCTTTATAATGATCGATGGCCAGACTCAGGCTCGTTTCTGCCGGCGTTTGTGTCCGGTGCCCTGTCGGGCTCAATCGCTGCTGTAATAACCACTCCCTTTGATGTCGGGAAAACCAGACAGCAGGTATTTTTAGACCAAGGACAAGCTAAAGTGTATCAGAAACGATCCATGTTTCATGTCCTTACCCAGATTGCTCGAGAGGATGGTCCTCCGGCTTTATTCAAAGGACTTGTTCCTCGCTTAATTAAAATTGCTCCGGCGTGTGCCATAATGATATCTTCGTATGAAGTTACTAAGAGCATATTTGCATCATCATGACATAGATTCCTGCTTCCTATTTAATGACTACTAATATAATGAATCGATCCTTTATTTTCTCCATAGTTACAAGTAGACATTATCATTCTCCGACAAATTCGAACCCCATCCACCAGTGAATTCAATCTCGGGGTTATATGATTGCTCGTTAAATAAAGTCTTCATTGGGCTAGAATCGGTTGTTAATCCCTTCCATAACGAACCGTGAGGTTGTTTCATGGGTTTCAAAGATATCTTAGATGTAAGCCGACGAAAAGTAGAGGCTCCAAACTGCAACTCCACTTCTGGTGATTCAATATTACCAGTATCACTATCCATGTGCAATAAATCGTCGCTAAGTTCGCCTGGCCCCTTAAGAGATAAATTTTCGTCATAGTTAGAAGAATTTTCCGCAGGTCGAAGATCTTTACCGGTCTTAGTGGAGTTCTCATTCTTGGTAATAGAAGTAGTCTTATCTTTTGGGTGAGTATCGGTGGCCTGGGCTACAAGAATCGGTATCGATTCAAGTTTGGCCATTTGATCATCAAATTCAGCCATGATTTCTTCTAGCCGCCGATCCATGTCCGGGTTACTGACACAGCCATGTGAGATGTCACATCGTCCGTAACAGGACGAAGTGTCGAGAACTTGCGATACAGCCATGCCATACTTAGCAATCAAGCTAAGTCGGCGGGCTTTATTGTCTAAAGCGGCGAAATAGATCTCAGAGGCACGTTGGATGTGCTTTCTTGTGGTGCATGCTAGTTGAGCGTTAGCCATTTGCCATTGGGCAATAGCTCTATCTCGCTGCTGTTCGAAAATCTGTAACTTATCTAAAGAACATCCATTGGCCCGCGACTGGGCGACGGCTGCACTGGTTTTGCGCACCTGTATATCCAAGGGACTAATATCGGCCTCGGTGTTCCGTATAGCTTTCAGCTGAGTACGATAAGGGGCTAGCTCATTGGAACATGCAGCTTCTGCCATACCGAGTTCTCTCATTAGTGAAGCAATGGAATCGACCAGTGAGTTAACGTCAGAGTCGCTGGCCGTAGAGCCCCATAAAGCTAATTGATCAGCTACCTGTAAATGACCAGCAGCAATTTTATGATTGTTATCGATATTATATCTTTCAGATTTAATAACATCAAACAGTTTTTGAGACGGCTCAGGCATTTGTCGCCGTCTTAATTTGTCTAGAAACACACGATTAGCAAACTCCATCATTATTGATGGTGTATTAGGCTTATACTGTTTGCTTTCCTCGGCAGCAATACTCTCGTGGTCTCCCCGTCTGCTAAATAGAGACATAAACGACTTAGAGGAATGCGGTCTGGACTTTGGTCGGGGGATAGCCGCTACTCTGGCCGGCTGGAATCTTGTGGCTGGTCCAGGATCAGGAATATCGGTACTGGATGAATAAAACGTACCTGGTCTTCGAATTAGTGTTGATAATCGATTAGAATTTGCAGGAACTGAACCATTAGCCGGCCCTGAAGTCTGTACGAGAGCTGGAGTGGAAGAGGACTCTAATTGGCCCTGATATCTAGGAAGATCAAGTCCAGACCGGCGCTTGGCAGTAGAAAATTCATCAGTCTGGTCTTTCTTTGAGACCGAGTTTAGCGGTCTGCGGATCTTCAATGGAGAAGTACTGCCATAAGCCAATCCAGTCTTGTCATTATAGATGGAGATAGCGGCACGAGGCTCTATACCAGAAATGGCGTCGAGACGAGAAGCAAGAGAAGCAGCATTAGTTCCTGGGAAGGGAACAGGAGGAATTGACATCATCAAATGAAAATAAACAACTGCTAAAGAAGCCAAACCAGGAGAAATAAGCAAATCTGGGAGCGAACACTAGGGTATAGGACCGCATATACTTCCTTGGGTGGTAAAGCAAAGTTAAGTATCAGGTTATTTTTCTTCCTACTTTGTTAATACCACTAGTTCCAGAATGGCAGAATTATTCTGGTAGTTAAAGTAAATATAAAAGTGCAAATCATAGTCACTATATGATTAGTACACTGTCAGTAGTGAAAGACCTCAACCATTGCATAGTATAGTACAGTTAGCTAGAGCTATGACTCAATGAAACAGTTGATAAAAAGAATTAAGAGAGACTTCTGAATAATAAAATTCCAGATCAATTTAACTCAGGTAACTGCAGCAAATGGTGAACACTGATTATCTATTGAGGTATACTAGCCTGAAAAAGCTCAAGACATACTCTGTCAGCTTACTATAAATTTTATAGAGTGCATTCAACTCATGCTCAAAAATCAGGCAGTGCAATTGCATGCCAATAACGTGACCTTGTGTATTCCGAGTACATCCAGTGGCATTCGTAGTATCTAACCATTCATGATTGTAGTGTAGACCGTAGTGCAGATGTAGTGCAGATGTAGTACAGATGTAGTGCAGATGAGTAGTCGAATATCTATCTGGCTTATGTTCGTTTCAAAATACACCGTCCGCCAGAAGATCCACCAGAGCCTATGCGCACCAGGCCCAGACGCACCTTGATTGTTTGAAGTGTAGCCAAATGTATCAAACTAAGGTCAGATCAACTACAACTGGAGATTACTTACCTCCAGACATGAACAATAGATAGTATTACTACATTATACCTAATTAGGACTAAAGACTTAAGTTAGTTGACTTTTAAACCTGTAGTCTTAGCGATCCATTGGCGGGCTTTGCCAAGATATGACTGTAAGCTAGAAGAAGCTCCAGTCAATCCTTCTTGTGTCTTTGAAGCAACCTCTGTGACGGCCGATTGGGCTTGGACTTGAGCCTCGACTACCGCTGGCGGAGCGTGTTTCTTTTCCAGATCCCACACAAAGCCGCGGGTATTGTTGAAAGTATGGGGCATAGTTACAGCAAATGCACCAGTAGCAAACACCGGAGGAGCCAAAACACGAGTTACAATGCCTCGGTTTCGAGCAGCAATAGAGCCGGCAAGGCCAGCTACAGCTATATACACCACCGCGGGAAGCAAGGGTTCTTCGGGAGCACGAAGAGACGAAAGGGTAGACATGGTTTTCTTTTCGACAGAGATATACCGACCAACCATATCTTCTGCTGAGGATTCGACTTTAGCGACTTTGTTGGCCACCCAAAGACGGGATTTGTGGACGTAATCCATTAAACCTGGAACATCGGCCGGCTTAACAAACGCATGCACAGCCTGGCCCGCAGGTTCTGCGATTGGTTCAGCCTTGCGAGCCTCGGTAACCTTTTCTACCTGCTTAATGTCGGGGGTTTCTTCGTCGTAGAATGGTTTCATTTACAGATCACTGAGTGGTAAACTAACCAACTGGTCGGGGGGGGACCGAAAATAAAAACCACTATCAGGCTATCACGTGACCCTGGCTGACGGACTGGCGGCTACAAGACCAAACCCGCTCCAGTCGGCTCAATGATTAGGCTAAACGATTATAATATGCAAAATTATACAAGCAGTTGATTTTCTAACGTAACAAATTCCATTTCTGGTTTATGTTCTGGTTGTTTTAGGTGGAAAGATTCCCGATGTTCTGTAGCCAATAAGCGCTCCTAGTGGGGAAACGGCCATAGAGTTAGTTCCCCCACACTTTCTATACTTAGACACTTATAGTGAATAGAGATGTCCAACTCGCTCAAAGGGAAGATTGCCTTAGTAACTGGCGGATCGGCTGGACTAGGAGCAGCTATTGTCGAGAAATTGGCTAAAGAAGGGTGTCATGTGGCTATAAATTATGCCCATTCCAAAGATCGAGCTGAGAGTTTAGCTCGAGAGGTTGCGGAGAAGTACAAGGTGAAAACCATTGCGGTTCAAGCCGATGTGGCTGATCGAATATCATTAGAAAAACTAGTGGATACTACTGTTAGCGAGTTTGAAGCATTGGATATAGTTGTATCCAATGCCGGATGGACTCGGATAGTACCATGGTCGGATATTAACGATTTGTCCGAGGACGACTGGGATAGTACGTTCAATATTAATGTCAAGGCACATTTTTGGCTATATAAAGCTTCTCTTCCGTACTTGGAGAAATCAGAAACACTAGGACACTTTATAGTAACTGCTTCATTGGCGGGGTTGCGTCCAACTGGGTCGTCGATTCCTTACTCGGTATCGAAAGCCGCCTTGGTCCACTTGGTAAAGGCGTTAGGTAAAGTTAGCGGACCTAAAGTTGCGGTAAATGGAGTATGTCCTGGCTTGTTACTAACAGAATGGGGTCAGAAATTCGGGCCGGAGAAAATCAAACAAATCGAGGATTCGCTGCCGCTGAACCATGCGCCCACTATCGAAGACACAGCCGAGGCGTTTTTGCTGCTGGCTAAATCCACATCTATCACTGCTACTACTATCACTGTTGATTCAGGTAACTATGTGGTGGCCTGAGATCAATATTGCAGGGCTGTTCTTGGGTCGCCAGTGCCTACCACCGATTGCGCAGCTCCAGTGTGAACACTATTGGCTGGGTAGTTTCGACTGTGATTTCATTTTGCATCAGATGATTCGAGGTAGATACTCTAGTAAAGAAATCTGTTTCCCAATCGGTAACATCCCATCGTAACCCTGTTGTAGTAATCACAGTAGGTCCCGCTAGAGGTATTAGCCCGCAAGTCGGTCCAAAGTAACTGAGATCGGTCATGATCTGCATCGACCCAGTCACTACCGAAAGTGAATGTTCAGATAAAAGCCACATTCTTCTTTTGGGTGTCTGGCTGTAATCTTTATACATGGCATGGAATACATGAAACGATTGGTCTACCCGGCCTCCGTCGCCGCCCATCAGAACGATATCCATACCTGGATCTAGTGAATTTTCGATGTACATCAAAGCTTTACCGAGATCTGTACTATCTTGGTCACTATCATATAGAAGTTTTGCCCCCATTGACTCGTAGTGGGATTTGACATTAGGACGAACCGAATCGAAATCGCCCACTACCACTTCTGGAAATAAGGACGGCATACAATCATAGAGCCGATTAGCGCCCCCATCACAGCAAATAGTGTGCTTAGAACGGTTCCATATATCTGTTAAAAGCCCTTTATGCAATGGCTGGTTCAAAATAATCAAGATGAATGGGGTAGATCCGTTAAAGATACCATGAGCTACTAAGTGGTCCATAAACAGCAATAATTATCAGTATTCGTCAACTAAACAGTACTTGGTTTTTAAACCCTACACAACTGGGTTTAGCCAAATATACGTATGATAGTAAGTTGGCGTATGACGGTTGATTGATTGTATAGTATTGAATGTACAATAAAACTATATCGGTAAGTCCGATGCTGTGATTGGACAAAGTATCCCAGAACATACCTCGAAGATTCTTACTAATACTTATCCTCATTATTTTCTGTAAACCATGATCGGGCGATTTCTGCGATCTCGGAATGTGGCACTAAAAGTTTTACCAAGCCCTTTTAGACAATATTCTCGATCCTTTTCTACAGCCGGTCGGTCTTCGTCATATAAATCATCTTCCAAACCTTGGATAGTGGGCTTTTCCGGCATAATGGTAGCCTCGATGTTGCTTAGCCAAAGTGCGTTTAAGAACGAATCCATTAAAGAACCTGATAGTGCTGAAAAGGATCACAAATCCGTATTGGATCCAGCGAGTGTGGATTCCTCAGCATCAGTCGCGGAAGAAGCCGAAGAAAGCCAAGGGGCCTATAACCCAGAAACCGGCGAGATCAACTGGGATTGTCCGTGTTTAGGCGGTATGGCCAATGGTCCATGTGGTGAAGAGTTCAAAGCTGCTTTTTCCTGCTTCGTATACTCCGATTCCGACCCTAAGGGCATCGATTGTATCGATAAGTTCCAGGCCATGCAGAGCTGTTTCCGCAAGTACCCCGAGGTATATGCTGAAGAGTTGAGGGAAGACGAGCCTGAACTTGTTCCACCGTCAACCGAGAATTCAGAGAGTGCTGCTGATCCGGTCGCTGCGCCTGCTTCTTCCCCGGCTGAAGAATCGGCTCCTGCTCCTGCTGCTGTTGCTCCTGCTGCTGCCCCGGCCGATTCTGCCACTCAGTCCTCGGACTAAATTGTACATATTTCTCTCCTAAAAGACCCTAACTGGGTCTACTCTCCTTGTGTGACTGGCCGAGTTACTGGTCTACTTAATTACACATCCTTATTATTATCACGTTATTACTACTACTCTAGAACTCTAGAAATCCGTAACCCGCCCGTTGAAACTATAGTCCCCGTGCCGTAACGGATCCTGTTTTGGCCCCCCGATCTCTCCTGTAACGGGGTTTTTGTCCCCTTCAAATTCCGGTTTCGTCTTCAGCCCGGCAAATTCCGGAGACAGTACAAGCTCTTCCTCGGACACCTTGAACGAACTAGCTTCTCGTTGTAATCGTTCGAATTCCTCTTGCTGTTCCTTAGGCAGTCGAGGTGGACCCGCCATGCTAAACGGGTTTTTCTCGCTTAATCTCTGGTTGAGCCCAGAAAATCGCCGAATAGTCTCGGGTCGTACTGCTAGCACCCTTCGTAATGGTATCATATCGAATTCCACATTACCACTTAGTCCCAATTAGGCAATTTGTTTCCCGCTACTTACTACTCCCTTTTCAACCTTACAATATAGGACATTAATTAGTATTATGTTATTTCTTGCCATTGCCACTGGTTTGGCATTGGCTGAGCAACAAGTACTAACTAATGGGTACACATCCACATATCCGGGTTTGTCTTCAGAATCTTTAATCGGCTCTTCCAGTGTTTCTGGACTGTTACCTGACCCCTCTGGGCAGTATGTTGCTTACTGGACATCCCAATATAATGTTTCTGAACATACGGCTTGGAAGGCCATTTCGGTGTTAGATGTGGCTAAGAACCAGTCTGTCGAGGTTATTTCTGGCCCTGGTGCGGCAAATATCTCCTCTTATGCCTGGTTGTCGAGTTCTCGCATAGTCTATTTGTCTGGCACGCCCTCTAGTCTGTATTCCATTGATGTTTTCGATCCGAACGATACGCCTTTGTTGATTCATTCGTTTCCTGGTGTTCTGACTGATCTAAGATCGTATGTTGCTGAAAACAAGATCCATCTAATTGCTCATGGACTAGCATATATAGCGAATGGTGATCTTGTTTCCTCCGCAGATGATGAGCCTTTGTCTTCCGGTAGAGTGTACACTACTATCCCCGTCAGACACTGGTCTAGCTGGTACAATCCCGACTTTCAACGGTCTATTTTTTATTTCTCTTTGGCCAACGATTCTGCTACTGCTCTAGATATGCCCGGTCTTACTAACACTTTA
Organism: Tortispora starmeri; assembly: GCA_030574535.1. NCBI lineage: Eukaryota > Fungi > Ascomycota > Trigonopsidomycetes > Trigonopsidales > Trigonopsidaceae > Tortispora > Tortispora starmeri. Next base: position 105,311 of record JAJMFD010000009.1, on the reverse strand, counting down.
CACGAATATGGACTAGAACCATATAGCGACGGTATCTCGGCAATGGAGGTCGATTTGGGGCCCGATTATTTTGCTGTAGTTATGCAGTCAAATTATAACATGGCTACTAATACTACTACCTATTTATATTTAGTGCCTTACAATGGCTCTACCCCGCTGCCTTTTGCGATTGATCACAAAGGTGCGACTCGCTTGCCCACTGTTGGTCCTAATAACACAGTTGCATTCACTCGCCTCTCTCCTCCTGGCTATGAAAGTGCCAGAGGTCAAATCATCTTATGGAATGTCACTGCCAATAAATCCCTTGAAGTTTATCCTGACTGGGATTGTACCCCTTCTAACTTGGTCTTTCATGATAACAAACTCCTGGCTACCGCTGAGTTCCAAGGTATCTCTGTTTTATTTGCGGGAAATCTCTCCACGGCTTCTACTGACCACAACCCTCTTTCGGTATTTTCGGGAAATTTCTCGGTTGGCGAAACTGTTAGTACCTCCTCGGGTATTCTTACTATCACAAGCTCGTTCATTAGTAGCCCTCAGATTGATTTGATCCCTAGTATGTATTTGGAGGGAAATCTTCTTGATACTGATACCATGACTGCAACCACGTTGCTACCCCCAGCTCTAGTATTGCAGAATACCGTCGACTCTTTCTGGTTCCATGGATCTCGTTCGACTCTGATGCATGGTTATCTAATCTACCCGAATGGTTATAAGAATGGTACCAATTATCCTTTAACTCTACTTGTTCATGGTGGACCTCAGGGTGCCTGGTTAAATAGCTGGTCTAAACGCTGGAACCCTGTGGCTTTTGCCGATAGCCTCAACTCGATGGTGGCTGTGATTAATCCTACCGGCTCGACGGGTTATGGCCAAGAGTTCACTGATCGTATCAAAGGAAACTGGGGTTCTCTCCCTTATGTAGATCTGGTTCTCGGCTTGAAATACCTTGGTCGCGTTTATCCATTCATCGATGAAAATAATATGGCTTTGGCTGGAGCCAGTTTTGGTGGTTATATGGCTAACTGGGTGCAAGGAAATGAACTAGGAAGAGTCCTAAAAGCTATTGTATGTCATGACGGTGTGATGTCTTACCAGAATCTCATGGCCCAAGATGAGCTCTACTTTCCCATTCACGAGTTTGGCGGTGCCCCCTGGAACTCTCACGACTCTCTCGGATACCAAATCTATGATCCTTTTCGTCTGATTCGTTACTGGGATACCCCACAAATGGTCATTCATAGTCGAAAAGACTACCGAATCCCGGAATCTGAGGGCATCATAGCTTTCAATGCTCTTCAGCTCCGAAACATACCTTCAAAGTTCCTCTATTTTCCTGACGAGTCTCATTGGGTCCTTAAACCAGAAAACTCCCTAAAATGGCATCATGAAGTTTTCGACTTTCTAAAAACATATCTGAACCCAGCAAACCCAGCTAGAGATGTCTCATTATCTTCTATTCACCCCGGACTGGAACATATGTTCAATTATGATAACCTCTTCTCTCTTTAATTGAATTTTTATATTATATTCTTCATAATTAGTAATAGTATCGTATTTGTTTTGAAGGTTTATTTTTCCTTCTAGTATTAGTTAGGTACATTTGGCCCCGAGATTACGAGGTTAACAAATGTATCTATATGGCTCGAGGATCCAAAAGTCTATCGGCACTGTTATCCCAGGTGTTACCGATAAGCAAGTTCCGAGTTTTAACATTGTTTCGAGCTTGAATCTTCGGAACGTAAAGTTCAAGATCAAGTGATTGCAGCTCCTTCCTCCGTCTAGCATGATCCCGTGGGCCTTGCGGTCGGGGATTTCCTGCGCGGTATCCGTAATCAAACCCATTCGGGTGACCTTTTCTTTGTGATGAAGAAAACCCCTTGGGATTCGGTAAGTTATGCTGCGGCGGATACGTAGTTGGAGCATGGGGGTATATATGCTCTGACTGAGGAGGATAGTTCCCGCGACTAGAATGTGATCGTTCTCTGGTATCGTAAACCCCGTACTTCTCATGTTTAAAGTGATCAACCCTATTCTGGAATGATAAATCAACTGAACGGCTTCTTCGTCGTTCTAGATACGCTCGAGGTTTAGGAAGAGCAGCCGGCTGCGGTCGATGGTGAGTATGACTAGCATGTAGATGTTGACGGGGTTTATGATGATGATCTTGAGTGAGTTTGGCTTCTTTCCGTTTCGAGTAAGTACTGCTTTTTGGAGTTGTTTCATATGTACTGGCAGAGGACCTGGGGCTAGCGTCACTTAAATAGTCTGCCGGCACTTTGGTTCCTGATCCATTCTTGAAGATGAGACTAGACTCAGAAATGTCTGTCTTCAATGAGTAAGGAACTGAATCTTCATGCGGGAAACTTACATCAGATTCTCCAGAATCTATGCTATAAACTTCCTTTGCAGTCTGGCTGGCACTACTCTTAGGAAGTTTAAGAGTTTGCATAGCATGGATTGATTGTGGAGGATGTGGGTTAATTGAACTTGTTCTGATTGAGAATATTTGAGCATTGGTAGCTGCAACTTCCGTTTCCCCAGCATTTGAGAGACTTGGTCTCCGTTCTGGTGTGCCAGGAGTCACAGATGCATGGACTGCAGATGTTTGCAAAGGAGGTGGAGAAGTCGGGGTACTAGGAAGTTGTTGGTCAACCGGAGTAATAGGTGAGTTGTTCGAACTATATGATTGTGGAGGAAGCTCGAGTTTCGACTGCAATATTTCTTTCACTGACTCCAAGGAGCCCATAGACCGGGGGATTCTATTAACTGACTCAGTAGAACTTGATTGCAGACTTGAAGAGCGAGATAGCCTTTCAAAATAGTCTATTTTAGTAACAGTGCTACCAGTAGTAGTTATCAAATCAAGGTCCCGTTTAGAAGATCTTCTCGGAGGGGAAATCTTGACAGAGCTACAGGACACCTTCTTGGAAGAATTCGTGGTTGTCATCTGGGGAGAGTTTTCCGCTAATTCATTTGGTTTATCAAAAGTCAGCTCTCGCTCAAGACTGGGTTTCGTTTCGCGAGACGGTGATTTGACAATGCATAGAGGTGGTGTCTCAGATAATGGTAGGTCTGCCCCTAGCTCAGAAGTACTACTTTCGGCCTCTTCACCAGCACTCTCATACTCATTGTTCTGATCAAAAAACTTGTCATTCTCTTTCGGCCCAGCCACACTCACCGGAGTAATTAAGTGGGCATATTGAAGCTTTTGATCATAATAGGTTCTATTCGCAGTATTCTTCACAGGAGTAGATAACAACATAGCAGATGTAGAATGCGGGCTACCTCCATGCGAAACAGTACCAGTAGTACTATTTTCTTCATTAATAGTGTCTAATGATTGAGATCGTGAGGTATCAGAAGAGGAATGTATCGATTTTGTTGCTTCAGTCTTGCTAGTAGAACGATTAGACAACGCTGGGCTAGTATCGGAATTTGGAGGGGTGAGCTGTCCAGTATTTGTGAGCTGCACCGGCGAAGTATCTTTGGCTAAAGAATTTGTACATGGTTTATTATTCTTAGCAGCAACAGGAGTTTCTTGGAATCCATCCAACAAACCAGGTGTACTAGAACTGGACGAGCTTAGTTTCTCTTGTCTTATAGCCCACATCAGTGCTGCAGTGGCTTCTTGAGCAACTATAGGATTTATGGAGACCACATCGCTTCGCTTAACCGGTTTTCGAGCCATTTGTATTTCAGCAGCTGGCTTTTTCTCAGAAGCTTCTCTTCCTTTGTTCATCAAAATAGCTTTCTTGCTACTATATCCATCAATATCAGAAGCATCGGGTATTACTGTTTTTCGCCGCGAGCCATTGCCCATACCGGTGATAGGTTGGACTTTAGGCACCCGACGTATTATCTTGAAAGGGAGTCGCTTCGATCCAAACTCGTGGTTTGCCAGCTTACTCAATCCTATATCCTTATACTCCTCAAATACTGTCCAGAGACCTTCTTTCTCGACTCTTTCTGCTGCTTCAGGACCAAATATACGGCCACAGAATTCTGATTCATTGTATAAATCCCGGACGGCGTCTCCGGAAATGTGGCATATGATGGAATTTCCAAAGAGCTTTTGCTTTTGGGGTGGGTTTTCCGGGCCGTGGATGGCAAGCCAAACCCAATAAAAGCCAGAATCAAATTCCACAGGACCAGAAATATTAGTAACAGTCGCCCGTAATGAACTGTCGGGATTTATTCTCAGATCATCCTCCCCGAAACCGGTTGAAGGAGGAAGACCAAAGGAGGAGGATGAATGTTTTTCATCCTGGCATAGTGATGATTTGCCGGCCATTATATCCTCGATCCGTGGCAGTTTAATATCAGGTGGTAACATGACTGACGGAGTAGAGCGCCTGGTTGTTTCAGGTACTTGTGATTGAAATCCTAAAGAGGTGAAAGCGTCCCAGTCCAAAGAAGTATCGGGTTGGGTACTAGCTGTGGTATTTGAATCGGAAACAGGTGTAGAGTCTTCCGGAATTGAATGGGCGGTGAGCTGGTTATTTCTTATTGCCCGGTTGCTTCTTTGAGGTTGCGATAAGACATCGAATCCATGGGCCTGGAATACCGACCAGGTATTACTCTCAGGACCATTTCGTCGGTTTGGAGCGCGGTCATTATTCGCAGAGACGATCCCATAATTACCGGAAACCATGGCCATCTTTGTTAGATTATTGGCGTTCTCAGAATCCAAGCACTCTGCTGGGTTCTGGTGGGCAGTATGAAGAATTTGCAATGCAAGAAGGTCGTCTTCCGATAAGTCTGCTGGGGTTCCGTAGTATCTTTGTCGTTGAAGCATGGAAAGAGGATCTTCAGACATACGATCAACCACCATAGCAATATAGGTTAAATTGACGTTAGCTAGTGCGACTTTTCCGGATTTGGGAAGAGCCAAAGAAGGTGGATAGGTATAATTTGATAAAAGGTTTTTCAGAGCACCGGGAATAAAGGAGAACCCGAATTCCTTAGAAGCCAAGGACATCCGCAAGTATGAAAAGAAAACATGACAACAAGCATCGGCAGCTTGACACCAAGATTCGTAGTAGGGGAGAAATTTAGCGCTGCTGGGGGTAGTTTCTAAGAGACTAGCGGTGGAAGCGCGCTGAGGAATGCGATTCAGATCAAACATATAGCAAGATACCAGACGAACAAACTGGATGGCGTCTAAGGGATTTGAATCATAGGTTTTAGCCACTACTCCGGCCATGAAGTCCAACAGATCGATCAGAATAGTTTTGATTGGCGGATCAAGCGTCGATAACAAAGACTGTAAGGAGTTTGGATCGGACAAAACCTCTGAGTCTGCAAAATGCGAGTAGTCAGACCATAGAATGATACCTAGCGGGAACCGAGACCAGCACCATTTAATGAAACAAGCAATTGCCGAAGAGTCTAACAGACCTAGCTCGGTATGGAAAGATTGCTTGGATAGCCTGGGGAACGCTAATTGAGCAAGTGCTTTAGCATGATTTAGATCGGTAATAGAAGAAGATGAAGTATAGGGTAAAAACATGGTTGGGCTCAATTCGGCTCGAGACTTAAGCTCACTGTAAGCGAGCTGCAGGGGTTCCAGCACCTCTGTAGCATAAACCACGTCCCATAATAATGGATCAGAGTTCCTATTTTCGTAGAGTAATCTTATATCAGCAAAAGGATCATAGGAAGCTGACGTTCTACTGGTTTCTGAGGGTTTAGTTGCCTCTGGTGGAGCCGGGGACAAAGATGGCTGGTTGATTTGAGGCCTACTGACTTTCTTCCTGCGTAGTTTAGATAGTAGCTGCATGGGTATAAAAAACTATAAGAATAATCACAAATTGCAGTGTTCAGCAGCAAAAAAAGAAAATACAAGGGTGAAGAGTAGTTTTGATGAAGAATTGGTTATAATAGTAGAGAATGAAAACTGGAGAGTGATATAACAATCTGAGATTGGGTGAGGGAAATAAAAGGGAGCGTATTGCGGTCAGGGTCCTAGATGGTCCAATAGAGAGAGACTTTAGGGACCAAAAGTAACAAAATAGTTATACAGAAAACTGGCAGTGACTAAAAGTAAGAAGAACCAGATGTAAAAGATGTAAAAGGTTCTGGAAAGGAATGCAATGTGAAGTAAGTATCACCCCCCTGCGTAGAACAAAAGAAAACCTTATTATCGATATAACCCGATTCGGTATAGAACTCGAACACGAACACTAATTGCGGGTATTAGATAGTATGCGGCCTCGGATTTGAAACAATTATAATTGATAACAAATATTATAGTCTAGTAAAAATTAAAACCAAATAATTATTTAAACACCAATGTTATTAGTCTACCGGCACGTATAGGTAGACTGATGGAAAATAGTAGCCAAGAAATGCGCGTAATAACTCTATCCAGGATTAGATTATCCATCATGCATCAATCTTGCATCGGTTAGCGAGTAATATGTTCGCATCACATTCTATGGCAATAAATGTAAGTAGTTCCACTAATTAATAATACAACAATATAACCCCGACTTCCCGACCATTAGAGACTAGCTTTTGAAACACTATCGATATTAGCCAGCTCGGTTTCTATGATACAAGTCTGTGGCTCCTTGTTTTCATCAATATACTGTTCGTCAATAGCGATTCTCCGGTTCGGGGTGTTCGCTTTAGTGCCCAGAAGAAATACCACTGGCACCGCAGATGCAGCTACCACTCCCTGAAAGATTAGTCCGCGATGGATATTTCCCGGGGGGGATCCAGTAGTGGAGCTATATTTCAAGGCATCCATGATGATGGTGAACACTGCGCCAAACAACTGGCCTCCGGACCATAAAAACGCCGCAGAAAATTCCGGAGATACTGGGTAGGTTTGTTCCTGGGTCCATTCTATCACTGCAGGCAGTAAAGTGAAGGAACAAGCGCCAATGAAGGCACTAACCACAAAAGGACCAGCCAAACTCGCGGTGCCTTCACACATAAAGATGACGGCAACGTAGCATGCACCGATCACCGGCACTAAGACCCTGATGAAGATCAAGTGACAGTGGAACCGATCGATAATCGGACTGCCTACCAGGGCGCCTAACAGTCCCACAACAATGAGCACTGCGCCGGTATAGCCGGCTTCGTCGTCTGTATAACCATAGGGATTCATAATCTGTTCCAAAAGACTGGCGTAGGCGTTGAAGAACCCCACATAGGTTGAGAACAGAAACAGGATCGCGTAAAACTGACGAGACTTGGCCAGAACTTTCAAGGAATCAGCCACGTTCAGCCGGACCTGGGCCGCCGAAGGGCATGGCGGTTTTGGCGGTTTATTGGGAGTAAGCACTGCGGTTGCACAGCATGCAGAGAACACAATAGCATATATCATAGTCAGTCCCGGGATGTCTTCAGGTTTGGTACAAATGACCGGGCTTATCAGGCTGGCAATAGCTCCTCCGACCGGGTTGGCCAGGGACATTAGAGCGTTGGCCGAGACCCGGGAGCGGGAAGTGAACCAGGTATCGGAATAATAAGCGGGCAAGTTTAGAACAAAAGGTTGAGCAAACCCCAAGAAAATCTGTCCCAGCATAACTAACCCGAAAATGCCTCCTGAATCACGGTTACAGTAGGTTCCAGCTACTCGTAACCAGCTGCCGATCAACAACAGGATAGCACAACAATAAACTGAAGCCCGGATCCCATAATGATGTGAGATGTACCCATAGCCCGGAGCAGCGAAGAGGAAAGCAAAGAAAAAAGCTATAGATAACCAGTTTACTGGAGTATGGGAGTTATAATGGAAAAATGCTGTTGCATCCCCGGCTACTGGGGCATAGGTCATCCATCCCCAAGATACCAAGATATTTAGTAAAAGTATAACCAAGACCCCGAACCATCGACGGCGATATACGCGATAAGAATCGTTATCTGATCGATTTCGAGTGAACCAAGCCATTTCAGATAAGTACACCGCTATAATCCAAACGAATGTGATTGGCCAATTAAAAAATGTTGATTCAAAAACCAATAACAGACAAAATTAATTATCAATTCTCAGTGGTTGTTGGTGGTAACTATTGTCACACAAATAGGATTAGTGGGACTAGATTGTGGGGATAAGAAATAAGAAAATGATGGATGTGGTTAAGCCGCATTTGCTGATGGGTATAATTCATAGCTAGCCGGGAAAAAGCGCACCAAAAAATCGAACTATCGAAATTATCGATATAGGAAAACCGTCATCCTAGTAAATATCTATGTATTTTTCAATACCAGGTTGAAAAAATAAGCAACCGGCAATTCTCTGGCCAAAAATTGCCGGATAGAGGATTTTCAGTATAGCGATTGGTTTGACAGCAATTGGGTCATTGCTGACTGTACCGGGAAGATTCATTCTGGGATGAGCACCAAGAGCGCCAAGAGCGGCAAGTGACCAATAAGGTTTCCCCCAGATTCTGGACCAATCAAAAGACACATTTGGGAGTAAAAGTGGCTATATTTAGCTCTTTCTTTCCGCCGGTAGCGACCAGAGACATGTTATACAATAACGTGAAATGCCCGCTGCGGCAGAAGTGACGGGAGGAAATTCTGAAGCCGCACAAAAGTAGCAGAAGGAACCCGAGAGGTATCATCTCTCAGAACAAATGAATGAACACTAATTAAAATGCCAATGAAATATCCTATAGTCAAGAACCAAGCGGTTGTATACTGTCATTTTTTTCAGCTTAATGACTTAGCATCAAGTTCACATTTCTCTTCCTAACCTACCTGTCTCATATTTTCACCACCTGAGCCGCTCCAGGGTGCGGAAACTCTGTTAGCAAGGGCTCAACGGCCTAAACACAAGTGCAAGAATTAAGCTCAGCTCAATAAAAAGATTGTGCTTGGCACTGGTATTTATCACTTTCAAATAACCCCATGAGGGTAGATCATCGATTAAGCCAAGCTGCTAACAACCCATACCAGCTTTTATTGTCTCTGCCCTTTTTTTTTTACTTATTAACTCTCGAATACACTCTTTATGATATCCCCTCTAAATGCCCTCCCCCGAATATCCGTAGACCGTTCCCCCTCTCGGAAACCAACAACAGTCTAGAAACTTTATTTCGTATTAACCTTTATGTTGCTCATTACGGACCCTTCTATTATAATAAGTCCCGGAAAAAAAGATGCCCCGTAGCTTCTTCGATCCAGGACTAGTAAAAGGAATATCCATTTCTACATAGCAGAATTACTGTGGTTTTATTCAGTCCAGTTCGTATCCTACTGTTACAGATTTCTCCCTTTGCGGTTTCGTTGATTGTGCCTGATTTTTTTCTTTTCTTTCTTTTTTCTTTGGATTTGGTGCCTTGATTTTCTCCTCTCTCTCCATTTTTTCGATCATCTGCCGATATACTTGGTGTCTTCCAGAATTACCGTACTAAACTTATTTAGTTCTTTTTAAAATTATCCAACTCTAATTTCTCCCACTAGAGCCAACGTTTTCGGTTAAGAAAATAATTTACTTGACTAATTATTCAACCTTGTGACTTGTCTGTTTCGATCAAGTTATATTTTTCTGCTCATTGTCCCTACTTTAGTCCTTTTTACGCCAGTTTTTCCTGGCTTTTTTATCATAGAGCGATAGAGTACTTTTTTTATATTTTTTGCTTTTTTTTTTTTATTTCTTTTTTCAGTATTAGATTGAGCTAAGTTTCTTCTTTCTGGTCTAAAAGTCACTTCTGGTCTCAGCAGATCGCTTAACCTCCCGATAGTTTTTGTGGCTGAGTATTTCCAAGCCGTGTTTACGATTCTTGATTCATTGGTTTTCTGCTGTTAATTATTTTTTTTCCTCTTCTTCGGATATTTATACCTCGGATTTTGCATTTCTCCCATACATAATCGTTTGGACTTTTCAAGAAAAAGCCATCACAGTATTTTTTGTTTCACCAGGGCTCTGATTTCCGGCGAAGTTCCAAATAACTCCACTTTCTGCCTTTTCATCGCTAGTCATCTTATAGTCGCTGGCTACTCTTTGAGTAATGGGACGCCGAAAAATCGAAATCCGCCCTTTACAGGAAGAACGAACTCGCCAGGTTACGTTTTTGAAACGGAAAAAAGGGCTCTTTAAAAAAGCTTATCAGTTATCGGTACTATGTTCTGTGGATATCGCAATTGTTATTCTGGGTCCCAAGAACCGCATGTACGAGTTCTCCTCGACTGATATTAATCCTATTCTCGATACTCATCGTAAAACAGCCCCTTACGAATCCAAGACCTCGAAAGATTATGATCCCTCAAACCCTTCTGTGGCTAACGACAATGACAATGATGATGACGATGATGAAATCGGCCCCGAGGACGATATATCCTCTTTTGAGCAGCCAGCCCAAAAGAACTCCAGCGCTATACATAATTCGACATCCAATGTACAAAGTAGTGCTTTGCCCTCCTATACCGCAAACCGGTCTCACTACAACAACCTTCCCCCATCATCCGGTCCGGCCTCTGATCAAGCTCAGAACCAAGCCATGTCTCAGCCCCAGTTCACTGCGGTTAATATCCCGCAAAATCAACCCTCAGCTCTTCCCGGTCCCTATTACCAACTATCTCGTCCTTCTTATAGATACCCCGCGCCAGCAAATCCAAATGGGAATCCAAATGGAAACGGCAACACCTCGGTCGATTATGCTCAATTTGCTCAGATACAGAATATCCACACCGGCTTGACTCCCGACCGTAATATACCAAACTCATTCTCTCGCCAATACATGATGTACCCTCCTCCACCACAAGGCACCGCCGATCCCACCCAATCAAGAGGTTTCCAAAGTCCATCCCATCCACCAGACCCCTCCTCATCTTCCAATCCCGATAAATCTCAGGATCTTCCTGCTGGCTCCCCGTCTGTGGTGGAAGGGGTTTATTTCCGGACTGGACTTACTCCTGCAGCTAATTTCTCCCCGTTTCCTTTTCCTTCGCCGGTTAACTACTCTTCTGCGTTTTACGGTCTCGGTGCTCCTGGCATGCAGATATCTCCCGGGTACCCCACGCAGCAACAAGCCTATCCTTCCAATCCAAACCAGTTCAGGCCCCAATACTCTGGTAATCCCCAGAATCTACCGGACCACTCTTCTTCTCACAGTGATAACCAACAGAAGTCTCCCGGTAAACATTCCGACGATGGTGCTCCCCGGGCAAGTCCTACCCCTACCTCTAAACGACCTAAACTCACCGTCACTATCCCGTCGGCGTCAGAAGATTCCCAAACTCCGAAAACTATTCCTCCTCGATCCGAATCGGTTTCTAATCGAGACTCTGATTCTGAAAATCAAAGTCCAAAAGTGTATCTCGCTTCAAACCAGATGACAAACTCAGCTGCCGATTTACAGAGAGTTCAGCCCCAGGCATCTTATGGCGTAGCTCCAAGGAATATTGAAGCTCCTCCAATGTCAGCAACGTTGCCTAGTAAATATATGAATGACATACTTGGCTCTCCATCCATGATGGGACCGTTCTTCTTTCCCCAGGATGGAGGTATGACTCCGGTGTTCAATATGCCGCGAGGGGTTCCAGTTCAGCCCAATTCAAGCCAGTCGAATCTTCATGGCCGCTCAATTGCGCCAAACGTCCCGGGTCCTGGAGCTAATTCTGGTTCTGTTCCGATAAAGAACCCGGATATAACTCATTCGGTACCGGCTAATTCAGATACATCTAACCAGGTTCTTAGTGAGAAATCAACTTAGTCGTTCTCCCCTCTAAACTGATAACTACTTGGAATAGACTTACGTGATGTCATCTATCACATAACGACAGAAAAATAAACCAGAAGTTCTTAAACGAAATCCAAAAAGAGTACATGAATATATGGTGGTAAATAACTAATTTTAGGATACAGTCTAAGCAGTAGGGAGCGGGGTATCCTTGGAACAAGCAGTAGTCCTAAGGAACTGAGACCGGCTGGCAGATTGAATAGTGATACTCACCGGAATACAGGCTTTTATGTTGCTGTTGATAATTTGATCTCCACACAAGTACTGGGTATTGCTGCCCTTCAGATTGAGAAATCCTTCACCTTCACTTGATGATTCAGAGCTAGCATAACCCAAGTTATTGTCCAATGGTTCATCTTCCTCCCGGCTAAACCAATCACCTACTATATCAAACCTATTCAATATAGCAGCAACTGGCAGGTTGTGCGGGGTAGAAGATACGGATGGATCCTGCTCATCAATCTCGGTAACCCATCCAAGAGTTTGGTTATCATGCAGAACTTCTAGCATGACCCAGTCCGAACCATGTTTATTCTCTGGTGAAGAAGATTGCTTGGGTTGTCCAGAAGTGATTGTTGGTGGACTAGCACCGAGTATCTGGGATACATGAGCCAGATCAGAGTCAATAGTAGGGTTAGCCAGTACTGTTCGTGAAGCATGCAGGCGATTCAAAGTAGCGGTAGTGTGTACATCTTGTATAGATGAGAGATAAATTTTGTTCTTAGATGATTTGGAACCAATAAATAGTTCGGATTTTGAGTTAAACAACATCTTCTCGGTTTGAGGATCGGCAGTCACCACTACCCATAATGACTCATTGGCAGGAAAGCCTTGGGCAAGAACTAGTGAATGGTCTTCAGGGTCAAGTTGTAAAAAGAAATCGGTAAAATAGTTGTGGTGAACTACAGCTTTACCAGTACTAGGAAAATAGGACGTGAGCAAGTATTGCAGGCCGTTGTCCAAAGTGAGCGGGACCCGAGTGTCTTTATCCCAGGAAAAGACCTTCACCGATAAGAACTTGGGGTAGCGAAGATGATTTCTTGAGCTCTCGTAGTTCACTAGATATACACCTTCATACTGGACTAGATCATTCTCTGTTAAGTTATTGGCTACCACCAAATGGACTCCTAATAAAACAGAGATCAAGGCAGAGAAATGCATTTTAGATCATATATGATAAATGATCCTTTGCTGATTATATATATAGCGCTCTTCATGCGTATCAAGCACCTAAATATTATATGAATATTTGCTTAAAAAAGCGAGAAAAATCAAGAATGGCGGCCAAGACAGTACGGGCTGTTGGCCGCTAAATCATGATTGGTTTCATATAAGTGTGTATTCGATGTCGAACCTGTCAGAAAGCTCATATCTATTTCGCCTTATGAATAATTAGCGGCAAGCAAATCAAACAAGAATGCATTGGTGTTTAAATCTTAGCAATAGAGACAGGGTTGAAGATTATACGACATCAAAACAGAAACTTTAAGTAAAACTCTAAATGAAACTCTAAGTGAAAGAGAGAAGATGTATGCCTTTAGCAATAGAGGTAAGGTTTTCTGAACACCACTGAGAAATATCGCAGGCTCGAGGAGAGTAGTAGGCAACACTAGTGAGATATTCTCGATTGATATCGAACTTATTACACTAATTACAATCTGATCGTGATAGGATACGTTTCTCTCTTTCTAGAGAGATACAGTACTGGGTAAGTTACATCCGCACTAGCAAAGAGGGTGGAGTAATTGTTGAATAGAAGTGTATCCGTTTCCAAATCGACAGTAATGTTAACTTGTAAATTAGGATATGTCGAGTAGGTCTTGCTGAATACCAGGTGTCGATCTATAGGATCGAGCTGAAGAAAGTAGCCTGGATAAGATGGGAGCATGAACCGATAAGTGACAGCTAGTACATCGTATACAATATCGACAGCAGTTGCTTTAGACTCAGAAGTGGTAACATGCAAAACGTCATCAAAAGAAAAGTCACGTAACACGGAGACGAAGAGTCGGTCTTCTTCTTCCTGCTCAGGCTGTAACGGGTATATCTGTAGCGTCGCACTCAGAAACTCCTTTTTGGCAATACCATTAGATTTATGATCTTCAATTAGGCCTGTTTCATTATTCTTAATGAATGGCAGTAAGGAAATGGTGAAGTCGGTGGTAGAAGTCTGGTATACCTGAATATGTCCAATGAGCATCTCAGCAGCACCGTTAGTATAATCAGTTAAATAGATCTTTGGAGAATGATTATTCTTTTGAACAAAGAAAACTCTCCTCTTCCCATTCAAATAAATTCTACCGGTAGAGGCCCCTAGGGACACATTAACCCAAAGTGATGTGTCCTCGGGCAGGCCTCGATTGAACCAAAGACTCTTATCCCTGGGGTCCAGTTGCAGATAGTATTCGGGATGCAAGATGTGCTGAATAACCGAGATTGTTTGATCTTTTGATACAACTATATGGAATGCATGTTCTTCGGGACTGAACTTGACATTCATAGAATCTCCGGGATGCCAAGACTCAAGATCCGCAAAAAGGTACTTATAATTCTTATTAGAGTCTCGTGAATCAAATAAGGGGATACTGGTAAATATAGCCACTCCATTAAACGATCGTGTGTTGGGGACAGAAGCTGCTGCGGTTATGGGATCTCCCGTTACGAGCAAAACTGAAAGTATCAGCGAGAAAAACTGCATATTCACACGAGCTGGCTATCTCTTCAGCATTGCTAGTCTATGATATATATAGACAATTAGTTGAATGATGTTGGCCGTGCGCGAATCATAATTACTTACGGTTGAGTTCCGCTCATCAGGAGGGTGATCATTGGATAGGAGAGATTTCATACTAGCAATTAGACTTTATAGATAACCTTTTTCATATGTCAGTATTGTATACCGCCGCTAAACCAATACTAGTCCCAAAGAGCTGAGAAAACATTTTTTTATCTGGTATATTCTCTTAGTCAGTTTTAGATTTAGAATTACTTATAATGAGCAAACTATTTAGATGAGAGTACCAGGATCAGAACATAGGATTTCATAAAGTCTAATGATCGCATAAGGTTGGGAAAGCTCAAGGCCGAATAAGGGGCCATTTTCGAACCAGATTATCAGATCGGACAAAGTTACCTTTTGGTATTGCTCTCCTCATAAAGGAGAAAAGCTGTGAGCAGTGCTCAGCTTTCCGTGCATGTAGTATGATGTTCCAGTTCGAGAATGGACTCCTATTCTCGCGTTAGTATCCGCGGGGATCTTTTCCCAGTGGGGGATTTCCACGTATACGAAATGTGTTCCATCAAGTTTTAACTGGCCGTCCGGTATAGAATACGAAACAGACGTGATGTCGTCATCCAGAATACTATTGTACCGCTTGAATATCAGGCTTTTATTTAGACCGGAGTCTGGTAACTGCATTTCGCTCAAGGCCATATTAGGACGGTTCTTCAGGGTGATTATACCCAATGGTGCTTTAGGCACCCGCTGGTATAAGACCTCAGTTGGAGTAGAACACAGTCGAGCCAATAGGACATCATCGATCCCGGGAATCTCATCGCCTGCACATATATATCTATATTCGGGTTCTGAGGTAAAGCTGTTTTCTCTGTTGAATCTCACTTTCAGGAAACCCGCCAATACTAAAAGAGGAGGAGAATAGACCTCTGATGCCCCGGATTCAAGCGATGCTCCAACCACAGCGACGATAATTGTCAGAAGTAGAGTCAAGAACATTTTTTGTTAGCAGCAGAATATCCTCTGGGAATATCTGACATTATATAATTTGTGAATGTAATAAATTAGTACCAATTTACTAGCATCGGCCTGGAAACAGTTAGCGTGACTCTCGGGGATGAAATCGGCCAACTTTAACTGACCCCGCTGGAACTCTAGGCCGAGTGTTTCACAGATAATAGAGGGAAACCTAACTGCACCCGCAGTCGAACTATACTGTAGATGCCGACCAAAACAACTTTCACTTGTGAATGATAGAGGTTTAACTTGCTACTGCTGAAGAACGCTTTGGCTGCAAGAGTAGTAGTGCAGATAGAGTTTCGTACCTCGCAATTAGGGTTTAAAATAACTGGCCCGACATAATCTTAACTGTAAGACCAATAACTATGAGCTGCGACTCCAAGAGACAATAATAGAGTGTGATCGAATCCAAAATGGATAACATAAAACCTGGAAGCAGGTTCAAGGGTGTATGAGTCATGGATCATAAGCCAAGATTCTGTTGTGTTTTGTATAAGTTTATTACTACTATATAAAAATGTGTATCTATTTTACGCTCTGGAGTCGCTAGACTCCAGAGCTTGGAAAGAGTCTAAAGCTAGAGCTGTCTGATTTTCATGAAGATCAATTATTCAATCCACGTATTCTCCTCCTTCTCGAAACTTCCTTATCAAGCCGTAATTACGGCGAGGTGATCGATCTTCTCTGTAGGGTGTAAATCCTAAGAATGATGCAAAAATCCCTGTATGGTATTGAAGATCTGCACCTTCATGCAAGCCTAAGAATGCGTTTGCCTCTAATACTTCTTCATATGGTAAATGTTTCTCAAATGGAATGTGGACCGAAATATGCCTAATGTCATTATTCAGAACGAAGTTTCTACGTTCATTCACACTCACGTCTACCCATTGAACATATTCCGTCTCATAGTTAGAAAACAGCAGAAACCCGTCACCCGGCGAAGTTTCAGAGTGAAACACAGCCAACAACATGTCCGGGTGTGATGGAAGAGCAAACCGACCCTTAGTTCCATTTATGTCTCTATAGTATATCAGCTGCTGTGGTTCGGTGGAGATGCTCGCCTCGCTATACAACCAGCGCCTGTCATAAAGAGAATCTTCTGTTATTGGAGGAAGGTTGCACAGGTACCGATAATCACGTTCGTGATCAGGCCTGGTGCTGTCTCGCATCCACACTTTCACAAATCCTTCTAATACCTCGTAGGAGGGAGTATTGTCCGAGACACTAATATTTAGTTCGTGTCCCCTAACTCCCTCATGGAGCAGTAACCAGATCATGAAGAACACGGTACTCAAGAACATTCTGTATGGCGGATGTTTGGTGGAGATGAGCCAAGGGGGTATTTATACTTCATTTCTTCTGGGCAAAAGGGCTAAAGTGTGATCTTTTTTTCACCTCTTTTTCATTTCATCAAATAGAGAATCATTTGTTTCTGGTCCGGCCAGCTACAAGGCCGAAGAGGTGTAGATCTCATTTAGCTAATGAACCGGCCGACTCTTCATTCCTTGGCTATTTAGCTCAGGTAGCTATTTTTCAAAACTCCTGGAAAATATTAGCATAAAGTCGTTTTTAAGAGTCATATTTCGTTTTCTACTGCACATCTCAATCAAAGGCTGCGTTTCCTGATTTAAATGGTCTCTATTTACTCTGGAGCTGAAAGCTGGGCACCAATTAAGAAAAAAGAAAGAAATTTGGCTTTTTCCATTTAGAACACAAACGTTCCTTTCTCAAACCTTAAACAGAGATGGGAAATTCATCGATGGCGTACCAACTCACGACGTATTCCGGCTTTGCTTATTGGATCAAATCTCTGCCGGTAAAATAATTCCGTTCGATAAATCAGAGTGTCTGGTTGTGGTCATTTTACGTTATTTCTTATTGGCGCATCGACTGTAAGATCAGAGCTGTTCCCAAAAAGAATTACTTGGGGGTTATAGTTCGTGGTAGTTTCGGTTCATATGTTAATGGTATTTACTTTTGTTTTATTACTTCAGTGGTATTATACTAAATAAGGCGTGTATAGATTGTAACGTCTGTATAGACAGCTGTTCGAGGGCCGACTTAGATAAAGAGCAGAATAGTCGGCGTAAACTGGCACATAGATGTGATTTCTATTGTTGAAATAGACTAATTGCTCAAAGAATGAGACAACAACCAGTTTGGATAGCTTTGTGGGCTTATTGAAAACAAGTCTATCATCATGATCTTCTTCCTGCAAATAAAGGTCATAATTATCTCCGCCTATCAAGTATCCTGCCTGCTTCTTAGGGTAATACTGAAGCTTCAATGGAGTGTCATAGAGATCTACAAGCGCAGCAAGTGGTGATCCGTTAAACTGTGCACTGCTGCTATCCCAATAGAAGTGGTAGCTATCTCTTGTTTCTCTCACAAAGCCTGGTAGCTGCCTATTCGGTGTTGCTTTTAGGTAGATAGTGTAGGATACTATCTCGGAATCAGAAGAATTAGTGGTGTTTTCACCTATATTTTGGGTCTTATGAGTATATTTATATTTCTCCCTTTTAGCTTGATCTGAAGTATTCGATCTAGCTCTATGACCCGTTTTCTTCGTCCATCTACAATCTGGGGTTCTGGTAGGTAGCGGTTCGAGGTCGACTCGATTAGTTATTGAACGGTCTACCGCCGGTTTACAGCTACTTTGATAAGTTGGAACATTTGCACCTAGTGCCACGGCACTGAAAGCTGCAAGCCACCAAATGTATCTCAATAAGGCGGAAATATTCATCCGATTGTAAATATATGGTGATTCGTGTTTCCTATAGAATACGCGCCCAAATCAAGAAGGCTTAGAAACACGAAATATAAATAGAAGTATACCAGATTGGCCGCTCCCTGTGTATATGCGTAACTCAACTAATGATTTAACTTTAAGTTATGATCCTTAGCATCGAAATCTTTATATCATCGACGGTTTTGGTTAGTTGGAGATAAATTAACCCTGGCCGCCGTATCCAATCCGATCACTTAATGCCGTGCGATAACTATTTTCGGAAACTGTTATCTGCATTTAAAAAAACTGCGTTCTATACTACTGTCTAAAAATCCATAGAAAAAAAATTTTCCCTTCCTCGAAAAATCTTTAGTTTGGAGATTCACACTCGAGATCTCAGTAAGAAGTAGTAACCTTACTACTTCTTAAATCCAGCTCATTCTTGGCATTTTTACATATGAGCCACACGATGCTAAAATTCTGCGGTACTAACTAGAGTTTTCGTTGAAGTTACCGAATCGCAGACTGACTTACTTATCCGAGGATCATAACCACAAATATACCAGTAAAAGCAAATTGCATACCATTTACTCGCCAAGTACTAAATTGTTATATTTCTTAGTTTTAAATAGCAAAAACTACACTGCTACTATATCTCAAATGCATGAAGTATGTTTCATTCGTTCAGTGAAATTGCACGGAGTATTCTTTCAATCACTCGAGCTGGAATAAAAAATAAAAACCCTAATTTTTAAGGTTCTTATGACAGCTGGTTATCCAATAAGAATTGCGTAATAAAGTTTATAAGAAAAGTATAATGGCACGGCAAGGAGTAGTGTGGCTCCATATTTTGCTCTACCACAGAATTGCCAAGAAAAACATAAAACGAAAACGGATCTTTGCGGGGCTTGCTACATATCTAAGACTCCTTTCCGTTTGGCTCATTAGAAATTATGGAGAGTTCAATGAATGAGTTACATTCGAAGATGATATCATTCCCACAATGCAAAATCAAAGAGATTGACCGGCTCAGAAAAATCAGGATGAGTAGTAACCGAGATCAGATTGCAATCTCCGATAAGATTTCTAGGCGATTTTAATAAAACTTTTCCTCTGCGAGCCACTCCATCAACAAATAAGGTTTTATGGCCATTAATATTAGCCTGTCCAGATTCGAAATTATCGTCAAGACCAACGAGGAATTTAGAGTGTTCCGGGGCACCATTCTTGAAGATCAGTTTTCTCTTTTCGTCGTCAGATAGCTGCAGTTCAAAAGCGGGGTATTTGTCACTGCTTAAAATCCAAGGAGATCCATCACGTGCAAGATGAACGGCTGTCAAATACGTTTCACGTTCGGTCAGAATCGCATTAGAATATGAGAAATAAGAAAACGATACTGTATCGAGGTCCATGGAAGGAGCAAGGTAGAAATCCTTATGAGAATCCGGTCCCAAATTTGGGCATCTAAACAGTATTTTTAGTTTGGTCATGTAAAACAGTGGTTTTCTTTCTCCATCGTCTTTGGAGTGTGTATCCACTAGGTCCGGGAAGTATACTGGTTCTTCTGGATCTTCCAAGTCTGTCGGGTCAGCCGTTTCTGCAGGTGGAGCAATAATTGGAGCAGTACTATCGCCTGTATTATGGAAATATGTGACCGAATCTCTGTTTTCGGAAAATCGAAGCTTCTTTGGCGCGTATTTAACGTTGTTCATTCGGACATTCCGGGGTTCAGTGATCTGTTCGGCTGGACTTAGTCGCACTTTGCCTATAAGACCCCAGGTATTAGCATATGAGTTGATTCCAGTATACAGAGAACCGCCAGAACCAAAATACTGATAAGAAAACAGAACCTGATTGTCGACAATAGTCCGGTTATCGTTGATAGCGACTTCAATGCGGACTAAATCACTTGGAGGGGAGTATCCGCCCACTTGAAATACGAGAGCACCGGTATCTGATTTTTGTAAATAGTAGTTTTCACCTTCGACGTATAAAGCTATATAGCCTACTTTGGCTTTCCGACGAATCGACCATCGATAGGGGAATACGTATGGTGTAGTAGACAGATGAGGGCGGATAAACGATCCATCAACACCGTCTATGACATCCTCACCTTCTACGGATAAATATAGACACTTTCCAACAGGGACCGACTGATTGGAGGAAGACCCTCTAATACAGAAACGAAACGTCAATCCATCCAAATTACTAGAAGATACCAAAACAGATAATGACAGGCTGAATAAGATCAAGCTCAGAAAGTTACCAACCATCAGTTTCAAAGGAAGAGAAAAAGAAGAAAAAAATGACCCCTGTCCTATCTGTCTCTATGTGCGGGGAAAGAAGCTCATTATATAGGAAGATGATTAAGAAAAAGGTTAGGTGCGAACATTAATGGCCCTCCCGGCCAAGAAGGTTTAATGAAAACAAGACTAGCTGAAAAGTATCCGAGAACTAAGAGATTTCGCGAGCTCTTTGTCACTGATGAATTAGAAAAAACGGTTTAATTAACCCAAACTAGATAAAAGAACTGAAAGATGAGACTTAATCTTGATGCCGCAAAAGAGGCCGAACAGACTACCAAAATTAGATATCACATTACTTAGTAGGTAAAAGAGGTTTGATCAGTAAGCTATTATGAGCTTTGTTTTATAGGGGGTATTTTTTTCAGTATATTCTTTTTTGTTTAAGAAATCATAAAGATAAACCATTAAGTGGAACTTCGGGTTCAATATTCATCATGAGTAGTTGTATATCTGCAGTTAGTCTTAATATACGGTTGGGAGAATTGCGAAAATTCAAGAAATAGATCCAAAAAACTCTTCCTTTCCTGCAAGTATGGCCAAATTAAAGAAAGGAAAAAATTTAACCAGAATAAATGCAGTTGAAATTAGTTCGGATCCAATAGCGAGAAATGCCTTAGCACCAGGAATTCTTGAACCTGAAGAAACCAAAGTCGAGAAGCCGAAGCAGCAAAAGCAGAAAGGTGAAAAACTGAAAATACCAAAGATCCCTGAAAGCAAGCTGGATATCCCGAAACTAAATACCGCCACAGCCCCGGCGGTTCCTGTTAAACGAGGAAAGAAAGGCAAAGTGTTTGTTACTCCTACATCTTTAGAGAGAATAGTGAATTCCGTTACTGAATCGGTGGAAGGAGAAGAAATGAGCAAACTGGAGCGAGCCAGACAACTGGAAAAGGTCCGAGAGGCTCGTCGAAAGGAAATAGAAGAGAAGAATAAACTGAAAGAGGCTAAACTTCAACATAAAAAGACTGAGATCAAGCAACGGAAACGTCGGGGACCGAATTCCGAGCCCGAGCCCGAGCCCAAACCAGAATTTCACCGGTCCTCGAAGAAGAAAGTGAAGTTCAGCGTTTAACTATTTATGAAAGTGATACGAAGAAATGAGTGATTATGACATTTATTTTCCATTTTAGCATGTAATCTCTATAAGTCTATGTAGGTTTTTTTTTAGCCTTTTTGCAGGTGTCAGATTCAAGCCTTTTCGAGGGCTTCAAAAGACTGGCGGATGACTCGAGGAAACCATCGAGAACCCCCCCATTCGAACCATCCAATATGGCCGCCTAAATCAGTAGTAGCCATAACCAAATGAGGATTCAACTTAACTTCGTCATAGGGAATACACGATTTAGGAGCAATTGGATCATCGGTAGATTGTAGAATCAAGGTCGGGGTCTGAATTCCGAAGATTCGACGCACACTACTAGCTTCGCGGTAGTACTCATCAGCACAATGGTACCCACTGCGATGAGCAGTAAACGCATTATCGAAATCGCGGAGGTAAGTAGTCTTTAAAGCCAATTCTATGTCGGAGCCATCCCCGGGGCCGCCTTTACTAAGGATCTCTCTATGGCGCCGGACGATCTTATGCAAAGCAGAGGCCATGTACTTGGAGAAAAAAGTGCCGAAATAAGACTTGACAAGTTCTACACTAGATAAATGTAGATCCCACGGATTGGCCACCACCGCGGCCCCGGCCAACCCGCTATTGGCGCCAGATTTGCCCAAATAGTTAGCTAATATACTAGCACCTAAACTGAATCCCACCGCATAGAATTGACGGTTAGGGTGACGTTTTCGTAACATGTCCAACACCTCAGCAAAATCCATAGTCCATTCAGCGTTAAACATTTGCGGAATAACAATATTGGACCGACCGCAGCCCCGAGAGTTCAGCACAGCGCCCTCGAACCCATGCGAGTGCAGATCGAACATCGTCGCCCGCACATAAGCCTCATGACTGCCGCCAGAAAGCCCATGAATAATCAATACAAATGGCAAGGAGTCATCAGTAGGCTCCGGAGCAGGTATGTTCGTCGTTCGCGGGTGCAATTTCGGATCGGCCTCGAACTTCGAAGGGTCCTCGGGCACAGCTAGAGCATGGTCTAAAGCCACCACCGCGCCGTCACTTAAAGCAACCATTTCTCGACCATAATAAACTTGATCTGAAGTATTAAAACTGGACGATCCAGCATAAACAGTCTGGACTACACCCGATACCATGGCAGGCGCTGCATAGTACCGAGCTCCCGGAGCCAGCTCGGGGCAGTTCTTCTGCAGTAGCTGCGGTAGAGGCGTGCCCTTAATCTCAATAGGGGTTTCACTGTGTATCAAATGCACATCTGAACGCCAGCCAACCATACTGGGTAGTCTAGTAGTCTCCAGAAAAGGTTTTGTCGAATTCTAGAGTCGGAATATCGTTGAGCCGAGTTCCAAAGTTCACATGCTTCCAGGCCTTCCTCGGGCAGATCGAGCTCTCAATAAGGTTTCGTCTTGACAGGGGAATAAACTTTTTTTTTTATCATTTTTTGGGTCTTTCTTTCCATGTTGGGTCTAGTGCTTTCTCCACTGTCCAAGTGCTGCCCAGTTCAATAATTGTGGCTATTCTACCAATACCCAATATCTTATTTTCCCTTTATGAATGCTGGAACAGCTTCTTGGCTTAGCGGGGAAATACGCTGCAGCGTGTGGAGGCCAGCCTACCCTGGCTGCAACCTCTTTGGCGTGTTGTGACGCTGTGCTGGGATCCCCGGACGCAGATCCCGCCCAGCTAGCGTATGCTTGCTGCATTAAGGCCCAAGTACTGATCCACAATACTACAGATACAGCGGATGCTCGTCAGGCCTGGAAACGGGCTGGAGCATTGGTCCAAGATCATGCCTTAGATGGGTTTGATGCAGTGCTTACCCTATTGGGAGCCTTGATCGGGCCAACTCCCGCAGAATCGCAGGCCCTAGACCCCATAATTTCCTCCCCCCAGTCTCTAGTTGCTATTTCGAGTTTTGCTCAAAAGTCTGAGTCCTGGTCCGCTCTAGCTTGGTCTTCGCTGAATGCTACTGTGGCTGCTGATTCTTCTCTATCACTTATCCATCTCCGGGTGAGTCTCGATGCGGCTTTACGGGCTTCTGCTCATGATAGGGCGCTGGAACTTACTAAACGGCTAGACGTTCTGGACCCCGAACTGGCGGTGGTTTACTATGGGATTCTTTCGGTGTGTAGAGGCTCAGTGGCTGGCCCACACAGCTCTCGGCATCTAATCCTCCAACTATCGGAACTGGCCAACTCTCCACCCAATCCTATAGTTCATGATCCCGAGTCTGGAATCTCGTTGATTTCAGTCACCCCGATTGATACGTTAGCCACTGCCACTCTGGCATCCTGCTGCGAGATTTTCGAGCTTGACCCTCCCGCCCCGTTGCTTACTCTCAACTTACAGTCGTATTTCCATACCTCTCAGTTTCTTAGCCAATTGCCCTTTTCTTCTTCTAAATACATGTCCTCAGCTGCTCAATCTGCAGAGCTTCTATATATTGTCGCATCTTTTGTTGATATTCTTCGAAGAATGCGTCAAAGGGGCGTCTGGAGATGCCATGATGCTATTCGCACCTTGGGCGCCGACATCGAAGCGTTACCAGAACAGTACTACCACTATAGCGTTTTACCTTTAGTTTGTGCCGCATTTGTGCGGCAAAGTACCTGCGAACTAGAATCGGCAATTCAACTGTACCGTGATTGTCTATCGATACTACCTGATGACTGGCGCGATTTCGCTGCTGTTGTCCATTTAAATTTAAGAAGAATTGGTGTCCCGGTTGGATCCTTGAACTTCGGTCCTGAGTATCCTCGACCTTTGCGAGAATTTGCTTCAATGTTGACCCAGGGCAACCCGGGCAAGGAGCCCGGAACTCGCTGTAGCCCGGTTCTGGTCGAGGCCTTATACTTAGCATCTAAAGTTGAGCCACGATACGCACTTCAATTTTTAGAAAAGAGCTATGAAAAGGCCCAGCAATGCAATCTGGCAGCATGGTGTCTATTCATAGTGCAGCAGATACACTCTATAGACCCTGCCAGGGCCCAAGCTGAAGCTGATTCTGTGGTTGCTTTAGAGCGAATCATTGGAATGATTTGGAGTCGAGGCTCAAAACGGTCAGCAGCCTAAATCCATAATATATAAACCTAGGGGGCTATAACTTCAACCCTATTTGGGCTCTAACTACCACTGCTACACATATCCCAGAGAGACAAAACTAGAAATGACATGCTCCATTGTAATGATGCAACGAAAGACTCTACCGAAACCGCCAGGCGGCCAAATTTATATAATACAAATACAATGAGATAGAGGACCGGTTTCCTCCAACATCGTCTCCTGCTCCTTCTCCTATTCTTTCGAGATGACAAAAAAAAAAGTTCCCCACGATCAACCGATATCGGGGGCGCCTCCGCCCCGGATACGACGCGCCAATTGAATATCTTTCTGCATAAGCGTGACTCTTTTAGCATGAATAGCACATAAATTAGCATCCTCGAATAGATGAACTAAATATGCCTCGGCAGCCTCTTGTAGAGCCAGCAGAGCCATACTCTGGAATCTCAAGGGACCCGGTTGAAGCGAGTTGCCGATAGACCAGCGCTCCGCAATCTCTCTAACTACCCGAGCAAAGGGCAGTTTCCGCAAAAGCAAACTGGTATCTTTTTGGTACATGCGAATCTCACGCAGAGCCTTCACTCCCGGCTTGTATCGTTGTTTCCTGGGCGTAGCCAGTTTACTCGCGACAGATTTTGGTTTCGTTCGATTCAAGTTCGATCGAGAAATACTTTGAGGAGTGGCGACTGAACGGCCCCGACTAATAGTAGATCGAGCCGGGGTATGCGGATTAGAATGGGATGATGATTGAAGGGGAGAGCCATGAGAAGCAGCTGGGCGAGAAGCTGATGTTGCTGCTGCTGCAGAAATAGAACTAGTAGCAGCACCAGGTCGGCGATCACCAATACTGAAGTATGATCCTGGAGGTACTAAAGGAATTGGATCCGCTAACTGTTAGAGATATGCAACAACAAACATAACAAAGACGACCCTCAGGATTACCAAGACGGGTATATCGAGCATTGCGGGAATCAACACTTATTTACAATATACAAATTAGATACTTACTTGAGCTAGCAGGATTTCGAGGGGATCCATTCCGCGACACACTCGCGTGACCGCCTTTGGGAGGCATGCCGGTATATAGATGCTTGTGAAAGGATAAAAAGGGGTGAAAGTCAAAACAGCAGAAAGGAAACAAATGGGAGTTAAGATGGGAGAATAGTAGATCCAGGGCGATTGACAGGATCAATCCTTTCTTTTTTTCTATATCACTAAATTATCCTAGTATAAGAGAATCGGTTTTCGACTTTTAATTATTTCGGAGTGTTTCACTAGTTTAGACAGTAATCACGGTGGGTTACTGCTTTCAGACATCAACCGATCTAATAATATACAAATCTATAGGGACAATGGATGATGATATAGGTATAATATTAATAAACAGATAAAACAAACAAGAGCAAAATAGAAAAGAAACGTTATGCAGCCATTCAATGGCACTGCACTTACACACAGACACAAACACTATTTAAAAATTTTTTGTCTTTTTTCTTTTTAAACAGCGGTCTCTGGCTTCTCAGGAGCAGCAGGAGGAGTGTTGGCTCCGGAAGCAGCCTGGGAGGTACCGGTTAGTAAAGAAACCTTGGGCATGGTATCAGCAAGGTCATCTAAAAGGTACTCTCCAACGCAATCGTTTTCGAAGGTATATTTATCCACGCCAGCAAGTTCCTCTTCCTCAGAAATGCGGAACTTAAGGCCGGGAATGTAATTGATGATGTTGAACAGAATAGCGGTAACAACCACAGTCCAGGCAAATACAGACATCATCTCAGCAATCTGGTAACCAAGCTGTTTCCAGTGGTGGTTGAGCCATCCGGTAGCCTCGGTACCATTGAGCATACCAACGGATTCAGAGGCGAAAATACCGGTGAAGGCCGAGCCCCAGGCACCAGCGATACCGTGGAGACGGTAAGCAGCAGCACCTTCATCGATACGAAGCCACCTATTAAGAGGAACCAAGAGGCAGCAGATAGCACCAGTAAGGAAAGCAATGATAACTGAAGCCCAGATTGGGACAAAGCCAGCAGCAGGGGTAATGGCGACCAAGCCAGCAATCACACCCTCACAAGCGCCCAAAATGGTGAATTTGCCTTTCTTCAAAATGAACTCGGTGAACAAAAAGCCGAAGCATCCCATAGCAGCAGCCACGTTGGTGTTGACCAGGGCGAAACCACTGCGAACACTAGCATCACCGGTAGAACCACCGTTGAAACCAAACCATCCGAACCAAATCAAAGCAGTACCGAGAACACAGAGAGTGGTATTGTGGGGACGAGGGTGAGCCGGGACTTTGCGGGTATTAGTAGCGGGGTCGATGCGAGGACCGAGGAAGAAAGAAACCGTTAAAGCAGCAAAACCAGAAGACATATGTACAGGACCTCCTCCGGCGAAATCCAGGGCACCCAAATCAGCTAACCAGCCATTACCGTTCCAAGTCCAGTAGGCGACCGGGCAGTAGACAACGGTGATCCAGCAGAAAATGAAGATGAGGGTAGGAATAATGCGAGCACGGTCATGGAAAGCACCCGCCAAGATCATAGCCGTGCAAGTAGCGAACATGCCTTGGTAGAAGCAGTACACAATTTCCGGCATGGCTCCAACCGGAGCAGCCACAACGTTTTGCAAACCAATGTTAGACAAGTTGCCCAAGAACACTGAGGTGGCCGAGCTGGAGTAAACCAAACTGTAGCCCCAGAAGAACCATTGAAATGTAGCCACCGCATTGACTGCTAGGGACATAAAAATCATGGTGCCAGCACCTTTGCGCGGCCCTTGGCCGGCGTAAAGCAGACCCAGTCCGGGGATAATGTAGAAAACAAAGGCAGCAGAAGCCATCAGCCAAACATAGTGGGCAACAGCGCCAGACTCTTGGTAAGGTATGTTTACATCATAGATCATAGGGTTGGCCCCCGTACGGGTTTCGTATTCTTCAGGAAAGACAGGTGAGGCCATGGTGTGAGAGGAGCAGAAACTTCGGAGAAAAGAACGCTGGCGAAGCAGTCCCGGGTGGTATTTATAGCGAAACTGAAAGGTGGGGGATCATGCCACTGCGAATTCCACCGAACCCGGTCCATTGGCCCGTGAAATGGCAATAGAAACAAACAATGAATTGCTAAGTTAAGCAAAAAGCTATGACTCCCTTATCGGGCCAATCGCAAGAACGCAATCGGGTTTAGGTAGTCTCATGTAGAAGTCAAATTTGTGCGGCTCTGCCTTAAACCACTCTGTCAAGACTCAAAACAACGTCTCCAAGTATCCTAATGGAGAAGAGTCGGCATGTCAGGGCCAATCAATGTCCAGGTTCTTATCTATCACCCTTGATTACACCCTAACCCTATACTAATTACCAGGTTGGTCAGCGGTTAATCTCTGGAGTTGTGTTTTGCACGATATAAATGGCCACACCCGCGGCTGCCATCTACGGCATCACCAGTACAAAATCAGGAAAATTTTGCCCGGAACAATATCCAGGTATATATCGAAGTCCACTGTTTACTGTCAATTTGTGCCATTTATTACGGTCTTCTATCTGGAGAATTCCCCATCCCGGGCAATTTTCGATGGAAATCTCGCAGGAAAATTAAACTTTGCCTATCGGACCAATAATGATCTTGCTAACCCGGGCGTAAACTATCAAAAACCCCAGCGAGCTTTTCCCGGGAATTTCTAGTCCAATCAATTCTGCAGGCCGGCTAGCTGAATTGAGAGTAAGGAAAATACCTTCATTCCAAAAATCAGAATCGATTATTCAATATGGAAAAAATGCAGAGCTTACGCTAAGGTAGTGAAAAGAAATGGCCAGCAAAGATCTTCAGGGCCTTTGTACTTTGCTTATCTGTCGATTTCCCAGCTCCAACAAATAAATCAGTAACTAAGAAATAAACCATAAATTGTCTTGGCGCCTTGGCATCATTCTTTCCCACAATCTCCGACCAAACAAACTCACGAGACTATGTGATTCATTATGAACTGCCTAAACTAAAAAAAAATATATGGTTTAAGCTGGTGGAGAATATTTTAAACAAATGAGCCAATTAAGTAGTAGGATGGCCAGGCAAACCGTTCATACTTTCTGGTTTGACACTTTAGCTAACTTAAAAACATTATTTCCCACAGACTCTCCTATGTCTCCTCCCCCTCTCTCTATATTTTATGGGCTTGGCTTAGGGGACCCGCGAACCGAAGATCCACGTTACTTCTTCTTTTTTGCGCATGCATGCTCTAAAGCTTCTGCATCTTGGCCCTGACGTCACTGCTATCCTCATACCCTAGATCTCGGGTCAAACTACTAGTCATATCTCCGGCTAACTGTAAGACTTGAGTAGCCAAGGTTGGTAGATCTCTTCGAGATTTGCCTTCTCGGCGAGCGGCTGCAACCTGGTTCACAAAATCCCACAGTTTCCCGCACGGTCGGAGAGAGCCGGTTGTGCTATCACGTTCAGGGAGCCATGAGGGCTCTAATGCCAGTGATGATTTGCTCATTGTTCCCTTCGTGGGGCCAGCTAAAGCTGCTGTGGTGGAGTTCTTTTGCGGGATAGCAATATTTCGAGTTCGAGTTTTGAGGATACCCATTGCTTCCAGTTTCCCGTACGCAGACCGCAAAAGCTCTCGATTGATCGATTCGTAGTATTGTAGTTCTCCTTGCATGTAAACTGTCTTCCCAAACGCCTGGGCTTTCTTTTCGAAATCTGTCCGATCCACCCACATGGTTGATGATGATGCTGACATTTGTTCCATATCGTCGAGGGTAGGAGTCAAAGCAAACAACGTCACAGTGGCGAGCCAGAACCCATCGACAAATGGCCAAATTAAGAAACAGTAGAAATCGAAATTCTCCCGGCCGTGTTGAATTTCCCGGGCACTCAATCTCACCCCGGTGTGCGGGGCTATAGATCCGTCCAGCTCCACAATACCGTCTCGTTCGAGTTTCCGAAGAGTGGTTTCGATATTTGCTTCTAGTCCATTGACTGGATAAATAAACTCTGTGGAAAACAAACGAGAGTAGAACCCGGCCTGGGTGCGGATCTCCTGGTATGCCACGGAAGCTGCTCGTTTGATTCCAGTATAGATACCCAGCGCAACCATGGCCTCGCATACAAAAAGATGGATGACCATATTGCGGTAGAAGCTCAATTGGAAGGCATCAGCAGCATAATATGTGGTTTCGACCATACCCTGCGAAGCTTGGCCCACCATGGTGTCCAGCACCGCTAATCCGGAAGCGACCAGTTGTTCGGCTGAGACATGGTCAGCAACCTGTCCACCAGCTCGTTCAATACGGGATACCAGCATGTTTACTTGCCGTAACAATTCCCGGCGGCCGATTCCACGACCTCGCATAGTTAACAGTACTGTACCGACAATAGCCGACGGCATCACGACCGAGGCTGAATTAATATCGGCCAAGATCTTATAACCAGTAGACCGTAACAGTAAGCGTAAGGTTTCTGCATCGACATTCGACAGATCAGATGTAGGAGATTGTTGTTGCCTTAAAGATATTTGAGAGTCTAGGTACTCTCGTAGGGACCAGGCCTCATGGAACCGGATATCGACGCGACCGAGCCGGAGGGATAAGACATCAGAGGATCGGAGCATTTCGGTGAGGGTTTCCTTTTTCTTCTCCTTTCCCAGCATTTCTGAAATATACGACTCTGTTTCCAGTACTCTGTCATATTGAGTAGATACCGGGACAATTAAACAGTCTTTGACTCGGTTAGACATAACCGAGTCTAAGATGTACTTCAGAATCCCGTACTTCGGCGGGAGGAGTTTGCCGGTACGGGAGCGGCCGCCTTCTATAAAGCATTCGAAATTATAGCCATTAGAGAGAATGGTGTCGATGTAAGCTTGGATGGTGGTGGAATAGAGATGATCGTTGTTGAAGGAGCGGCGGATCCACATAGCCCCGACCTGGTTGAGCAGCGGTCCGACTACAGCAAAGTTCAAGTTATCGCCCGCCACGACAGTTGGAAGAGACATGCGAAATCTGAAACAGATTATTTGCAGAGCAATG
Source organism: Tortispora starmeri (assembly GCA_030574535.1). Taxonomy (NCBI): domain Eukaryota; kingdom Fungi; phylum Ascomycota; class Trigonopsidomycetes; order Trigonopsidales; family Trigonopsidaceae; genus Tortispora; species Tortispora starmeri. The sequence goes on along the minus strand of JAJMFD010000009.1, from coordinate 74,661 downwards.
TAGTCGATGTGAGATTTGTGGCAGGGGAGAAACACTAAGGAGAGTTTCTTGTCTGCAGCATAGCGAGCAGTGGCCTGTAATCGGGCCATCTGAGCTTGATCCACATGGACGCCCTGGTGGTAGGCCCGTGCCAGGATTTGAACACACGTGAAGTACATAAACCGCAGAGCTAAACGGCTTTCGTACCGACAGATCATACGGTCGGCCTGTTCTGCAGCCAGTACCTCGAGCCATTGTTCAAGTTGGGCTTTCCTAACCAGGCGAGTTTTGGCATCGAGCCAGGGTTCGCGAGCCAACTGAGCATTGGCCAGCTGGTTGATCTTAGCAGCTAGAAGAGGAGAGGCCAGAATCTGGGTCTTAACTGAATCGGCCAGTCCAGGGTAGAACAGGGGCTGGCCAATGTAGGAATCATAGCCGCGCCAAGAGGCCCCAGATACATGAAGAGAAATCTCCTTTAAGAATTCGATAGGGTGTTGTCTGAATCGACGAAATTCCTTTAATACATTTGTGGCGTTAGATGCTGAATTAGGCGTCTGAGTAGTCAAAACGTCGATATCCATATAGATCACAAAAGCTGGGGTAAGAGGTGTTGTTGTTGGGAGAGCAATTCCTTCAGGAGTCAGCCTAGTTCTACTGCCCAGACCAGACCGTTCCAACCAACGAAACCCGTATAAAAAAAGATTACCTCATACCCGAGAAAAGAGACTATGAATAGATAAATTCTACAGTTTATTACAAAACATATATGTCTAACCCCGGCGGCTGAATAGAGTGTATGTTGGCCAAGAACATGTGCCAAGTGGTTATCAGAAGGCAGATTAGAAGGCCGAAAGGCCCCCACGCGATATAAAAAGCATGGGCGCTCTGAATTGCCAATCAGCGAACAGAAAACATCGAAGGAAAATCTAGATAACCAAAATGCAGGCAGGCGCACGTCAAGATCACTGCCCAACGAATAGCAAATGATTAATAATGAGCAGTGCCGAGAAAGGCTAATGGGGAAAGCGTGAATTTTCCACCACTGATAGCCAAGCATGAATTGGCAGACAAAACCGATCACTGATAAGACTCCAAGCAGACAATTTTAATGAAAGTCATAGCAGCAAGAAGTTGTTGGTTTCAAAATCTCAATATCAAAAACAAACAGCCAAATACCTAACTTTTGGTCTCGGAGCCGGGGACCCAGAAATGTATCTCTTTATTTTGATAAGATCGACATATGGAGTTGCTCACTCGACCTCTGGTATAGGGGCCATAGAAGGAAAATCTAAAGGTTATACGAAACAAAGTTTAATATTGGTGGAGACTTGGGCCGTTTTGCAAGACTATTTCACGATCACCTGAGTTCGCTTCTTCGGGGAACAAATCAGATTTTCTTTCAAAGAAAAGGAAAAAAAGGCAAAGCAACAGCATAGAAAAAGAAGAGACTTATCTTACTTCTTTTTTCAAGCCGATTCGACTGAATAAATATTCGGCTACTGATATGCTCTTCATTACTACTGCCTCTCGGGCTATCCATGCTAAGGTGGTCGCCTAACCTTATTTCAAACCCTGAATCAAAAAGAGTTACTTTTCTCTCTCCTTTTAAGCCCGAGTTAGGCCTCCTCTAACTAGTAGGTTTCCTGATCCTTTTCCATTCCCCAGGTCCTTTTTCTCTCTTCCACTACCGTTCGTCTGTTCTGATCCTGGCCCAGGGTCTTGATTAAAAAAAAACCCTCGACTCAGCCTCGACTAAAATGCCTGACTCCATCCCGGCCGATTTGGAGAAGAACTCTCCTCCCTCGGAAGGTGTTTCCGATCCTATTCACCACAAGGATGTGGTGTACCGCTTTGACGAAGATTATGCCTTTGATCAGCCCATCCATGCCGAATCGGGCGAAGATATAGTCACCTCAGAAGGTGTTAGACGCGGACTGAAGGCCCGACACGTGTCCATGATTGCTCTGGGAGGAACTATAGGCACCGGTTTGTTTATCGGTACGGGTGATCCACTGGCCAACGCTGGCCCGGGAGGTATTTTGATTTCGTACTGTTTCATGGCCAGTATAGTGCTGGGCGTTGCATATAGTGTTGGTGAAATGGCGGCGTTCATTCCTGTTTCTGGCTCCTTTTCTCAGTTTGCGACTCGCTTCATTTCTCCCTCGCTGGGGTTTGCCATGGGCTGGATATACTGGTTTTCCTGGGCCATGACGTTTGCCATCGAGCTGAACGCCACTAGTTTGGTGATCGATGTGTGGACTACCAAAGTGCCCGCAGCGGCCTGGATCACGATCTTCGGGGTCATTCTTACTGCCTTCAACTTCTTCCCGGTGAAGATCTACGGCGAGCTGGAGTTCTGGATCGCCAGCATCAAGGTTATTGCGGTGGTTGGCTGGATCATCTACGCTTTATGCATGGCGGCTGGTGCCGGTGCGATGGGTGCTGTGGGGTTCACCTTCTGGAAGAACCCCGGTGCCTGGGGGCCCGGCTTGTACTCCTCAAACATCAACACTGCTCGGTTCTTGGGCTGGCTCTCGTCGCTCATCAACGCGGCTTTTACCTACCAGGGCACAGAGTTGGTCGGTATAACCGCCGGTGAAAGTGCCAATCCCCGCAAAGCCATCCCTAGTGCCATCAACAAGGTCTTCTACCGGATTGCTATCTTCTATATTCTCTCGGTCTTCTTCATGGGCATGCTCGTGCCCTACACCGACCCCATGCTCATTGGCAACACTGCCGATAGCACCTATGTGTCGGCCTCCCCCTTCATCATCGCCATGTACAACTCCGGCACCGCCGTTCTCCCCGACATCTTCAACGCCGTGATTCTCATGACCCTGATTTCGGCCGGCAACTCCAACATCTACGTCGGCGCCCGGATTATAGTGGCCATGGTTCGCACCGGAAACGCTCCAGCATTCATGGGGGCCACCAACAGGTTTGGTGTTCCTTATGTCGGAGTGAGTCTTACCGCGATCTTTGGGGCTCTGTCCTACCTCAATGTCTCCAGTGGGGCGGCAGAGGTCTTTGATTGGTTCGTTAACATCACTGCGGTTGCCGGATTGGTTACCTGGGCCATCATTTCTTTCTCTCATATTCAGTTCATCAAAGCTCTCAAATCGCAAGGCTACCAACGGAAAAACCTTCCCTTTGTAGCCTTTCTTATGCCCTACTACGCCTGGTACTGCTTCATAGTGGTGGTAATCATCACCTTAATTCAGGGTTTCGATGCATTCCTTCCCTGGGATCCAGTCAAATTCCTTACTGCATATTTGTCTCTTTTCATTTTTATCGGTCTAGTCTTAGCTCACCAAATCATCTTCCGTCGGCCGTTCCCTCGGTATAGCGAAATGGATCTCCAGACCGGTAGTCGCGAGGCTGATAATATTGTTTGGGAAGAACAGGTCCCCAAAAATCTCTGGGAAAAATTCTGGGCCTATGCTGCATGATTTAATTATTCTAAAGACGTTTTGTATTTTTTCCCCTTTTCTTTTTCTATTATTGGCTTACTTATTTATTTATGCTTTAGTTCTTCTTGTACGAATTACCTCTGTAAATGGTGTACCGAGCTCGTACTAATCTCATCCTCCCATCCATCATGTGATGGCAGCCATTTCTCCCAGGGCTCTAAGGAGGGAGGAAAGACTATACCATCACTGTGAGGTTACTTAGTTTTACCGAGCCAAGATTAAGCATATGCAAGATTAATAAATAAGCGCGCAGTAGTGTTATCAAGATAGCTGTATGTCCTATTCTCCTAGTAGACGGAGGTAACAAACCGGGTCAACGGTTTGACTAATAGGATGACCTCCAGTCAATACTAGATCAGTACGATGGTACCGATAATGTAATGTCCGGGATAATTAGACATATAAATGCGGTAACATCTATACAGACTAATTGTATGATTAACATCAATGTTTACACATTAGATAGTTAAGTACATAGTAATAATAGTATAATAAGTTAGTTCCTAGTCAAGTCAGTCCCAGAGGTATATAAATCTACCTCAGATCACGTGTGCCACGACACAACCCCTCGCTTAGCCGGAAAACACCTGGTTTCCAAATAGGCGGGAAATCTAAGAGAGTGTACGCGTGATCTCTGTCTCCGCGGAGTTGTGGTTGCAGTCGAGTGCCTGCGTTTCGTGAGTAGTCGTAGATCTTCTACGGGACCGACCCAACTCCAAGGGAGCGGGTAGTCCGGCGGTTTCAAAATTGTCGATTAATAAATCGGCGTCCGGATGTTCTAGGGCCGTGCCGTCAAACCACAATCCACCGACTGGTCGCTCGCGTAGTTTCATGCGATGCAACAGTTTGGCTGATAGTGGACCTTCGATATGGGTACCATTCGGGGCGGCGATCTTATATGTGGAATGCCCGCATTCGGCAACTATCTGAAACGGCCCGTCGTATTTGTTTCGTAGTTTCTTTTTCACAGGACTAGGTCGCAGTCGCTTCACCCAGTCTCCAATCATGAGGCCTGGTTCTCGTCGGGTTTGTTCAGCCATCCGTAGTTGTCGTTCCCGATACTTAGTCATGGCTTCCCGTCGTTCCTTCCGGCATAACTCACGCTGTAGAATTTGGTGAGTCCAGGGATCATGTTCCACTCCATGCTGTGGCTGGTAAGGATGTATTCCTGATGGTCGATTAGTTCGTTCTGTGCTACTAACCACTGGAATAACTCCATGGGCCAATAACGCTGGCGATGGCCCGGACCTGCCTGGAGAAGCATGATAGCGTATAAGGGCAATTGGTAAGGCCTCAGTCCAGTTTTGGGCTAGCCCTTCTAAGATTACCGCGTGGAGGTGACGCTGTAAGATTCCATTGAATCGTTCCACCTTTCCGTTGGACTGCGGGTGGTAGGCAGTCGTACGGTTGTGATTCACATGGAAACGAGCCAAGAAGGTAGTTACTGGTCTTTGAAACTCGTTGTCCGAAATGATCTCAAATGGTGCTCCATAAGTACCAATGATTCTTCGCAACATCGGTACGACATATCGCACTTGGTCTTTACCTTCCACAGGTTCTACCATGGCTAAGGACGTGTGGTAGTCGATCGCTACCAACAGTTGGTGGTGTCCCCATTGATCACTATGGCTAACAAAATCAATTCCCCAGCGCTCAAAGGGACCCACTACCGGCAAGGGTTCCGCATGGTAGCTCTCGTCGGGATCCTCTCGTCCTGCCATGAGTTGACATACCTGACAGGACCCGACTCGTTCTTCACAGACGGCTCGCAATCGCGGGTGTATGAACTCGGTTTTCAGCCGTTCCCACAAACTGCGGCGTCCCATATGTCCCCAACGCAGGTGGTAGCGGTCTACCAACTCAGGAATATCCGCGTCACTTAGCACTTTACGCGGTTCCGACTCCGGGGTCATAAGATATCTAGATCCCTCGAAGACCCATTCCTCTGTGTGACTGGGGTCCGTGGAGTTCTCTGTCAGGTACGAGATTATATGGTCGTTCTCTTCGGGTACTGGCTCCTGCGGATCAGCGTAACGGGACAGGGCGTCAGGTACCACGTTTTGCTTCCCTGGTAGATATTTTATCTCCGGATCAAAAGATTCAATTACCGCTATAAACCGTGAAATTCGGCGACTCGGCTCTTTTAATTGAGTGCGTGCAAGCGCTAGGCTTTCGTGATCGGTACGAATAACGATTTCGGCTCCGTCGAGGTAGTGTCTCCAATGTTCTAGCGCATGTACGACGGCCAACATCTCACGTTCTTGTGCGGAATAGTTGCGTTGGGTAGTCGTCAATTTTCGACTTTCGAATGCAATCGGGTGTAACTCGAGTTTGCTACCCCCCTCTTTAGACTCGAACTCCTGAGAGAGTACAGCTCCAATTGCTGTAGCAGAGGCGTCCGTATCTAAGATGTAACGCTTGGTGGGGTCGGCAATTCTCAGTACCGGAGCAGCTGTCAAGCATTCCTTTAATGCTTCGAAAGCGATGGTACACGTTTCTGTCCAACTTTGTAATGGCGACCCAGGTTTGGGGGAGTTCTTCATTAAGTCGGTTAAGGGTCGTGCAACTTTCGAGAAATCTCTGATATATTTGCGATAGAAATTACACATCCCTAGGAATCCGCGTAATGCGGTGATGTCTTTGGGCTGCGGCCAACGCAGTATTTTGCTAACCAGCTCCGGTGCTGGTCTCACACCGTCCGCTGTAACTTGATGACCTAGGAACGTCAGTTCGGTACGCCCCCAATGGCACTTCTCAATATTGAGGATCAATTGTTCATCCATGAACTTCTGAAGTACGGTAGACACATGTCTGCGATGATCCGATGCGGTCTTGCTATATATCAATACATCATCCAAGTAGAGTAACACGAACTTATCGATCCATGGTCGCAATAGGCTCTCCATAAATCGTTGAAAGGTAGCGGGTGCATTACAGAGTCCAAATGGCATAACGTTCCATTCATATTGGCCACCCTCACATACAAAGGCAGTCTTCTCGCGATCGTCGGGGTGCATGGGGATTTGCCAATACCCTGACCGTAAGTCTAAGGACGTAAAGTATCGCGCTCCTGCGAGGCGGTCCATACTATCGTCGATTCTAGGTAACGGGAAGGCATCCTTTTTGGTGACTTTGTTCAACGCCCGGTAGTCCACACAGACTCGGTAAGTCTTCTGGTCCTTCTTTGGGACTAACAATATTGGTGAGGCCCAAGCGCTGTGTGAGGGCCGAATATTTCCAATGGCTAAATTCTCCTCGATGAATTCGAATGTTGCAGCACGCTTCGCGGGTGAAGCCCGATAGGGTCGTCGACGCTGGGGCTCCGCGTCTCCGGTGTCAATACGGTGCATCACTCGACCACTCACTGGGGCTGGTCGCCGTCCATCGAATAAGGAGGGGAACTTCTTCATTACATATTCCACCAGCCGCGGGTCATCCTTATTGACTTCCCGTAGTGCTGCAACCATTTGGCTAGTCTGGTGGCTCTCAATCGGTTGTATAGGGCGTTGTGATCCCGTAAGCAGTACTGTTCCTTGTGGGAAGATGCAATATACATGGTCCTGAATCCAGGGCCAACCGAGTACCACATCGGTCCCTTCTATCTGTACTACCAGATATTCAACTCTTAATGTCGAATCCCCTAGGCGTAGGGTGAGTCGCCCTTGTCCAAGACACTCTGTGGGAGTCCCATCGAACATCGTCATCCTAACTCGTACCGGTTCTGGTTCCGGTAATGCCAACTTCTCTTGGACGTTCCGGTCCACGAGATTCGCGGTGCTTCCCGAATCCAATAGGATTCTAACTTGATGCTCCCCACAGAAACCAATGACGCACAATTGTCCCTGCTTCTTGTTAGGCATGGGTTAAGTATGGTTTGCCATTCGGGCGACCCCTTTTTATACCTCTCTAAAAGAGTCCTTCAATCAGTTGAGCCAATCATGAATATCGATTCTGCTTCTTTGGTTACAATGCTGGTTTGTCAAAGAGACTTTTATGGGACTGTACGTTGGGTTAATGAAACTTTAATTTCTACAGTTAATTATTGGTTTATTCACTGAAATCGCTATCGGCGGTCTCTTGATCGGGATCTTCCAGTACATCCACAGCAACTACTTCCGTGTAATCTTCGGAACTATTGTCGTCCTCGGCTACTGGTTCAGTACTGTTGAGGGCATGAGTGCGGTGTTGTCCTCTCTTCTGTACTTTTGGCGGATCAGTTCGGCGACTGGCGGGTCGCACACTCTTCAAACGGCAATTCCGTACGTCGTGTCCTAGCTTTCCACAATGCGAACAGTGGTGTTGAGCTCCGGTTCGTTGTCCTCGCTCATGGGTGCTCTTCCGCTTGGTGGCACTAGGCGGTGAAGGTTCGTCCGGTACGTAATCCGGAGAGGGGATCGACCTTCTCTCATCGTGAGGGCGTTCCCAACGTGTCGCCCTACGGGTGCCGTGGTACAAGGACCTCTGTCGTTCTTCTACTTCGTGGGGCAAAGGAAGTCCATCTACGCTAGTTAAGAAAGGCCTGGCATCGTGTTCGATGGTGTCCGTAGTCCGGTTATGGTAGCAGACAGAAGTGATCCAAGCGCTAGCCGAAAGGGGATGGAAGGCTTCGCAACGGTAAGGATCTAATTCTCTAGCCATCATTTCTACTGTCAGGGCAGTGTTATTCTGTAGGCCAGAACTCAATCGTACCGTGCGCTGTACTAGCTTCAGTAACGCTTGGGCTAAGATCCGGTCTAGTATCTTGGCTTCATCGGGCGCTAGTTCGTCTCGTGCTTCACGGTTAATCGCGCTGACTTCACTAAGGAGTCCATCGATCGTGCCGAAACTCTTACAGTTTAGTAAGCCTACTTTCTCAACTAAATAGAGGAGTAACTCTCCTCGTCGCCTAGTGGGATATACGACCTCCTGGAAGAACCCATCTACCGTTATTGGTCTTCCTTGGGCTCGACAGTCTCCAGTCCAATTAAGGGTGCTATGCCGCAGTGTGGCTCCTTTGATGCAATTCGCTACGTGGTTCATGAATGCATCATGGTGTTCCACTGGGATTATCCTGGCAGCGTCCCGCACAATACGCTCCCAATCGTGTAGGGGCTCTAATCGGTGCCCATAGAAATCGGGGATCGTAGGCTGTAGATACTTATCCAAAGATCGGATGTTCCGGGTGCCATTCAGTTCTCCTCCGGCATTATCTCCTCCTAACTGACTGGGAAAGTTTACAGGATTCTGGCGTCTATCTTCGTCCAATCTCTCGAATAACCGTCGCTGGGCTTCCATATTCTGTTGGTTGATAACCGAGAGCACGTCCAACTGCTGTTGGTTCATTGCTAACAGGATTTGTTTCATCTGGTCTTCTCGTCGACGTTGATCATCTTCGTACCGTCCTGTGCGCAGGGCCCGGCGCCTATGACCTGGGGACTGATCATCATCCTCATCGTAGATGTCGTCATCGTCTCCCAAAGGTGGATCTTCGGTGTCAGCCCTTGGGTGGCTTTCCGGGGTCCTTCGGGATTCCGTTCGCGGCCCGGGGTTCTCGGTAGCAGTATTAGCGACATTCGGTTCGACCGGAGGTGGTGATTGTTGAGAGCCAGTTCTTCCTCTAGTTTCCATTGGATGGGTCATGGTGTAGCGAAGGGATGGGTCTCTTCGCCATATTTGGGGTTCTTTAAATATTCCATTACGGCTTACGTTCTTTAGTGTGAGATCGACTAGTCCGACCTCTTTGATCTTTGTCGTTCAAGGGCATCGGTCGAGAAGAGTTTAATCTTCCAATTGGGTCTTCCCGATGCCAAGGGTTATCCGCTCACTCTGGGGATAATTTAAGATTGTCAAAGACACAACTTTAAGCTGTACCTCTTCCAAACGTACTACTAAAATAGAGCCAACAGGGGTGGTGGTAAGTGAGTTTTACGAAAGATTGAGGAATTTCGCTGACGGCAAAAATTCCCCTGGATTGTCAACTCCTAATAGGGTTGAACTCATTACGGAGTGTCTTAACGCCACCGGTCATCGCAGTTGATACTAGTTTTAGCATTCTTTCAGCCGCCTAAAATATCGCATACGATGGGTCCTTCCTAGTGAAACTTCCGAAACAACGGCGTTCTGCGAACAGTCTGTTTGATCTTCCCCGAACAAGGAGATACCTTGCGCAGTTGGTTCAAACGTTTACGTCTCTAGAAATGGTATCCGAGGATTTGCCAGTTCAACCATTCCCTTTGATATGACCTTCAACTTCCAATTGAGTCTTTCATAACCTAGGCTGAATGAGTGTTTCTGTTGTCTATCAGGACAGGTGATCTCCGGAAGGGAGTTCCGTAACAAGCGCGCTCACAACTCGGAGAATAGCGCGGCATCATGAGTTTGCTCGTTAGTTCGCTCGATTCAAGAAAATCCACTATTCTGTAGATGTTAGGCGAACAAGCTAGTGCGAAAACCCGCAAGTTCTACCTCCAATATTCCGAAAACCCGAATATTGTTTGGCCCGCAAGCCTTATCTCGCTTTAGACTAATGGGCGATAAAGATCGTGCATTAATCCTCACGGACTAATCGTTGATAAATGCTGGGTCATTCACCAGTCTAACATTTGCTCACACCCCTGATGTCTACGACATCTAAAGTTGTTAAATCGTTGTGTAGTGCACTGTCTCTTCCTCACAGCTGGAACGGTTGTGACGTTCCGCCAGGGTAAATACATAACTCGTATCTCAACTACAGATGTAGTCTAAATACAAGCCACAACTTTCACACTTTCGAAAGTGTGATGGCAGCCATTTCTCCCAGGGCTCTAAGGAGGGAGGAAAGACTATACCATCACTGTGAGGTTACTTAGTTTTACCGAGCCAAGATTAAGCATATGCAAGATTAATAAATAAGCGCGCAGTAGTGTTATCAAGATAGCTGTATGTCCTATTCTCCTAGTAGACGGAGGTAACAAACCGGGTCAACGGTTTGACTAATAGGATGACCTCCAGTCAATACTAGATCAGTACGATGGTACCGATAATGTAATGTCCGGGATAATTAGACATATAAATGCGGTAACATCTATACAGACTAATTGTATGATTAACATCAATGTTTACACATTAGATAGTTAAGTACATAGTAATAATAGTATAATAAGTTAGTTCCTAGTCAAGTCAGTCCCAGAGGTATATAAATCTACCTCAGATCACGTGTGCCACGACACATCATTAATAAACTTTAATTGTGCTCTTCCTTTTTGACCGGGTTGGTCTTGCCTTCCAGTTCAGTGACATAATTAAAACCTGTTCCTAAAATCCCTCTTGGCCGATGTTCCAGTTTTCCACGTAGCATCAAAATCAAACTTACACATACTATTCTAGTTTGAAAATCCTTTATATCTCTTTTTTTGCATTTTATAGCCCCCTCTCTGCCTTTTTTTTTTTTATTTATAGATGTTATTTGTCCACTTTATATGGATTTGTACCGCTTTGGCGTGGTATTCGTGGCTCCAGTCCCCGTTCTCCTCTTATAAAGGGGATGATTTGCTCGAGTCCGAATCTTCCGCGTTTTCTAAACCTGCAAACCACAAATCCTCATCTATTGCTGCTGCCTTGTTTCGCCGGTTTTTTGAACCTCGCGCAAACTCGATTTCCGATGCGTTAAATGGCCAGCAAATGTACTTCCAAGTGGTCTATTCCTCCAAGAACCTCTCCAGCACTCCTTTATGGCTAGCAGTTCTGCCGAATAGCGCGTTAACCGTGTCGCCGGTTGCTACTGAGTTCATGTTAAGTTCTTCAGCTATGGCATTATGGCTGCAAGACGGTACCCGTCCTCTTATTGCTACTACTCTGTCGAACTCGTCGGTGGTTCTGGCACCTAATATCAACATGTCCGATTGGTTAGTGGTGGAACTAACGTCTAAAAATTTCTGCATTTTTGGTGGACTAGCCAACGTTTTTCTCTGTAATGGTTTGCTATCCTTAACCAGTTCAAATAACTGCTCTTCGGTTGTCTTTGAAGCAGTATCCCGGGGTCCTACTGACCCGCAACCCACCACTGTTCTTTCGACCTTCTCCGTAAACCCGGTCTCTTCGCAATCTATAGTAGTTGAAACTACAGCTAGTACAACCTCTTCGTCCAAAACCGCGACGTCGTCTACTGAATCGGCTACTCCCGACGAGACTTTTGTTCCTGACCACCACTCTTCCTCTCCTCCCCTTGCTTCTTTGCAATATCCTTTGTTTCTACTAGCCATTATCCCAGCTTTTCTTTTGGTAATTTGAAAAAAAAAATTTGACAAAAAGTTACGGAGTAATTCATATCTTTTTGCCACTTCTTTTAAACAATTCAACAATTGAATTGTTTGCATCTCACCATGTCTTTAGTTGCCTTGTAATCTTCCATGGCTTCTATTTTATGGTCATCTATACAATTTCTTGGGTTTCTTTGTTCGGAATCTGTATATGTCGTTCTGATCTTTTTTTGCATTTATTTCTTTTTCTTTCTCCATAGTATTTTCTGTTTGCAATTTGTTATATATAGAATGTTTCGATGTCATGTTTGTTACGTAGTATAGCTATAACTAGCAAAGAACAAACGAATAGTATTTAGAGGATTTCTGTTCCCTGTTAATTGCTACCTTATTTCTGACTTCGTCGCAAAATTGAAGTTCATTAACCATGTGCATATGGTAACTTTCATAATAGCTTCATATGCTAACTTTCTATCAAATAACCTTTTTCGATGACTTTCAAATAATTTCGCTCCCACGCTATTATTCACGCTAAGAACCATACTATCCACACTAGTTTCACTAGTTTCACTAGTGTCTAATGTTAATTCTACCTCAAATATTTTTCTCTTTTTCTTTTTTGTTCCTAGTAAATTTTTTTAGATTATAATATTGATGTTATGTTCTTTGTGGTTTGGTCTTTTGAGATGAAATTGTTCATCAATTTAGCCAGCCATTTCAGTCTTAGCCAGCCTTCAGTTCACAATGTGATATGATACGAGAAAAGAGATACCAGTCTTCTATATATTAATATGTAAACCTGGAATACATACTTGTATCTTCATTATTGGACTATAATGCTTTCTTCATTTTGGGTCGCTATCTTGGCTACTGGCATCCAGGCCGTCAGATTCTATAATGATACTAGACCAATCCCCGAGTCTTTAGTTCACATAGTTTATAATGACTCATCTGCTGTAAGCGATACTGAGTTAATTACCGCAGTCGACTCTTCAAATAACACATATAGTCCCGTTAACGTAGCTGTTCCAGTCCAAGGTTTCACTAATCTGTCTTTATCATCTTGTGAAGAATCCTCAGGAGGTTGCTCTACTACCCTGGTCTCGTCCAAACCATTGATTGATCTCAACGCTACTGTTTCAAGTGTCTCGTCACTATCCCAATATGGAAACTCTAGTGTGACAGCTACGACTACCGGGGACTACTCGGTGCCGATGTACGGAAACTCTACTATCACTGCCACTGGTTCAGCTAGCACTTCTACTATAACCGGATCAATTGGCCCCTTGCCTATGGGGACTCCGGTGGCTTTTTCCTTAGAGTACATTTCCTCTTCTTCTTTAGAAGCCCGCCAAGATAAACCAAAATGGATGGCTACTGATGAATCATTTTCCGTGATTGCTTCTGATTCAGTTGCTCAATTCAGGTACTCCGAAGTCCGCCAACGTGTTTGGATTCAAACCAGTTCTGGAGATAAAGTTCTCGGCAAAGACTCTGAATCGTTCCTCTTGCTGGATAGTTCAGTGATTTTGCCGGTCTCAATCGATGCAGACAAGATCGTACATATTGGAAATCAGGCCACCGCTTATGTCTGCGACGGCAAGGTTGGTTTAACCAATACTGGATCTTGCTTGGAGGTTAAAGTACGTGCCGTTTTTGGTTATATCGTTACCGACACTACTGGCTTTACTTCGACGTTGTCTCATGTTACTCGCCCCAATCCGGTTAGTACCACTATGGTCACCAAGACTATTACTTACTGTACCTTGTCTCCATCTTGTGATGTTCCGGTTTGTCCCTGCACTAATATTCCTCAAGGTTATGATACAATTGCCATTGTATGTGCTGCTACTGATGCCACAGTTATATCAACTTTGGTTACTGACTGCCATACTGAATACACTACTTGGACAGCTCATACTACCGTGGTTCCTGCTGATATTCCTACCAAAACCCATTACCCAGTTGCACCGACCTATTCATCAGGATCGGCTACATATCTTCACACTCCAACTGTAGTGGTTACATTCCTATCAGGTATAGCTGGCTTGATGCTTTTCACCATCTAATCTTTATGCTATTTTTAATAAAATCTATCTACTGATTTCTCTGTCAAACACATTACAATTATAGCTACTATTCAATAAATAAAATTCAGAAGTATTTTCTGAATCCAAACCCATCTCAATAGTTTCAAATGTGGGGTTGGTCTTTATCAGTTACTTGAAGAATTCATTGGCGTAATCCTACTGGATGGCCTTATGGTCGAAGGGTTGTATAGTGTAGTGGTGATCACTCCGGATTTTGATTCCGGCAACCCCGGTTCGAACCCGGGTACGACCTCACTTTTTTTACTATCATAATTTTATGATAGACTTACTGCTCACATTAGCACATATTTCAATAATTATAATATTTTTTCTTTTGTTAATTCTTATACTTCACTATCATTGTTTCCCGAGATACCTTTATCACTTTGGGAAACATATAACCTAAACACTTCCCCTTAGAGTAGAGTACATTGTAAATTCCCCCATTCTTTCGTTTATTTGTCATTAGAAAATGTGGTTGGCTCTAGGATTGGTACTTTCTGTCATTTGTTCTGGTGTTCTTGGAGATGTGGCTCTCGGGGCCCGAAATCAGATTCTTACAGATTCTGCCATGGATAACCTTGTGCAAAAAGGATTTTTAGATACAGATAGTGAATTACTGTCTCGCATTCTAATTCCTCGAGTATCTGGCTCAGAAGGATCTGCAAAAGTGCGCAGTTTCTGTATAGAAGTAATGTCAAATCTCACCGGATGGGTTCACGAACAGGATATCTTTCAGGACAAGACACCTATAGGGAACATTACATTTGAGAACATGATCTTCACTAAGGATCCTCCTTGGGTAGAAGAGCCAGTACGTCTAACCATGGTGGCACATTATGATTCTAAGTATACTCCCGAAGGGTTTTTAGGAGCCATTGATTCTGCAGTGCCCATGGCATTACTGTTGAATATGGCTCAGACCCTAAGTACTGCTATGGATCGTAAATGGCAAGATATTCAAAATCGAGCACTAGCTACTAGTCCAGAGATGGTTGCAGCTGAAATTCTTCAGGCCCACTATATGGGACGAGACCCGTCGGACGATTTGGGAATCCAGATCATATTCTTGGACGGTGAGGAAGCGTTCCATCAATGGACAGATACCGATTCGATTTATGGAGCTCGACATTTGGCTCAAAAATGGCAAAATACACCCGGTGCTCCTCATCTAGCTACATCCGGATCCCGGCTAGACAACATAGATCTTTTCGTGCTTTTAGATCTTCTTGGAGCCGATAATACAGTGATCCAAAGCTATTATCGAGCAGGGCATTGGGCCTACCAGCGGTTTATGCAAATAGAACAACGACTGCGCAAATCCAAACATCTTCAAACAGATTATGTGATATTCCCCGATGCAAGTGGTTACGGAATGCAAATGGCGGGACATATTGGTGATGATCATATTCCTTTTGCTCAACGAGGAGTAGATGTTCTCCATGTAATTCCTCGCCGGTTCCCGCGTCAATGGCATTCTCTAAATGATAACAAGGAGCATCTGGATCCTAATTCGGTTAGAGATTGGTCCTACTTGGTTAATGCTTTTGTGGCTGAGTATATGAATTTATCAGAATATCTATAAAGCCAATCAATCAATTGGTCGGGTGCTTTGGTTTGATTACGCTGGTTCGTGGTACCAGATACTGACTTGATTTATAGCTACGAAAAAGATGTGGGCCCGACTAACTATCCATCAGTTTAGTCTACAAGCATTAGTCCCTTTATTTTGAAAAAAAAAATTATTTTTCAACGGTCTGTTTGTTATTGAAAACCTGAATTTCAATCTATTAGTACGGAACGCTGAACTACTGGAAATAGAGTTTTAAGATCTCCCGATGGTATAAACAAAAGTTTACCAGTATAAACAACCCTTCTAATTCCACCACAAAGCCAATTTTATTGTTCCAAAAACTACCGATCTTTCTCCTTATCTTTTTATTATTTTTTTCTGGTGGTTTTCTTTTCCGTTGTCTTCTTTTTCTCCATTATGGAAGCGTTGAAATCAGTCGTCCACTCAACCGAAGCTCTTTTACCGGAGTGTATCCGTTCGTCAGGCCAGGCTTTGTTGGGTCCTTGCTATGAAATCTTGTTCCAAGAGACCCAATTCCAACCAGCCTGTGTGAAACTCACTATTTCCAAGATCCTGGGAATTGCAATTGTCAGTTTAGCAGCTGTGGTGAAACTCCCACAGCTTGCGAAACTAATTCGTTCTCGATCGGCTGTTGGGGTAAGTTTCGAAGCTTATGCTATCGAGACTGTGGCATATGCCATAGCTCTAGCTTATAATATCAAGAAACAGAATGCTTTTTCTACCTACGGTGAAACCGCGTTGTTACTTCTTCAGAATGTAGCGATCGCCAGTATCATTTTAGTATTGTCGTTACAATCTCGCAAAGCTGCGGGATTTTACGCCTTCTTAGCAGCCCTGGCCTCTGCGCTCTACTTGGCTTCCCCTGCTCAACTTACTGCTCTGCAGATTTTGACGATTCCCTTATCTTTGTCTAGCAAAGCTGCGCAGATCTATACCAATTTCAAGAACAAGTCTACTGGCCAGCTTTCAGCGTTCACCGTGTTCAACTATTTGGCAGGATCGCTGGCCCGGGTGTATACCACGATTCAAGAGGTCAGCGACCCGGTTATTTTATCCGGATTCTTGCTCGGAGTTGTGTTTAACACAATTATAGCAGCCCAGATGGTTATGTACTGGGGATCGAACGCAGTCCTGGTTGTTCCCAAGGAGCGCCCAGTAACTAGATCCTCCCGCAGCCGAGCAGCCAGTAACAAGAAGAGTGTTGCTGAATCTGAATCAGGAGATGTGGCTGGGGATGATGTGCTACCGCCAGTAAAGACTTCTCCTCGCAAACGGGCAGCTTCTCCTAAGAAGAAAGCTGCCAGTATGGAAATACCCGATACTCCGTCGCCATCTAAGCGCTCTACCACGCGCAAACCTGCAGCAGATGTGTCGCCCTCTCCTAAGAAGGGACGGAGTCGATCTCCATCTAAGAAGGCTGCTGCAGAATCAGCCCCGGTATCTGAACCTTTGCCCACCCGTCATTCACCCCGCAAACCACATCGTCGAGTGTTAGATTGAGTTTCCCAGCTATTTCTCACTATAATGGTTAGCGTGGAGGTCGAATAGTAAAGGTGGAAACAATTGTATACTAGTTCCTTTTTCTTTTTTCTCTCTCTTTCTGTCTCCCTTTTTGTATAATATACACTTACAACGAACATCCATAGACTGTAGTGACGAATATCCAACCTTCATCTTTCTAGGTCAAATTAGGTCGCTCAGCAGGCACAGAACTTCGTCGAGCACTAGAGCGTCGTCGAGGTGCTTGTGGCACAGAAGGAACCACTCCTTGAGTCATAAACCGTACCGCCTGTTCGGCAGACATGGTTATAGACAGCAGATCATCCTCAACCACAGCACTCTCATCATCAAACGAGTCCTTATCCCGCGATTCTCGAGAAGCTAGTAGGCTGCCAAGTGTCTGTGCGGCCCATGACCATCTCTGTTGGTACTCCTGTATATCCCGGCTTTTCGAGAGCTCAACAGCGGTATCTTGCCATTGCTGAACTTCTGGTAAGACTTTCTTGCGCAGCAATGACGCTTGTATTTCGGTCTCTTGAGCAGGAAATGATGGCAGCGGGTACACTACTGTCTGAGCAAGAGCTTCCCCGTGGAGTTCCAATGTCGAGGTTAAAGCTACCAGCTGGCTTAGGACTATTTGGAACTGGGCTTGGAGAGAGTTCAGTGCAGGAACAGATATATGTGCACGGATCTTGTCGGTGGCAGCCTCAAGTTGCGATAACGAATGTACCAATTGAGATAATCGTAATCTTAACGCTTCTAAGGAGTCCACCGGCAACGCCGAGATGTCCTTCTCCATTAGCAGGTTGGAGTAGGAAGAACTGGAATTCAATGTCCCAATTTAGGAAACTAAGTCAGTCGGTCGTGGTAAATGAATCTTTAACTTTCTATAGTGCTCTTTTCCATCATTTTGGTTTCTTTCTTTTATTTAACCGAACGATACCTCTACTATTTTGGTAAAAAAGTATTCTAATTAATTAAATCAATTATTAGCTCTGTGTATATAGAGTACAATGGTGGCAATGAATGATGAGTCCCAAGCTGGGTTGCCGTATACCTGGGCTCAGACGTTGGACGACGTAACTATTAGCATTCCAGTGCCTGCAGGAACACGAGGAAAGCAATGTGCAGTAGAGATAAATCGGACAACTATTTCAGCAGGATTGAAAGGTCAGGACCCAGTATTGGTTGGAGATCTATACAAACCTATCCATGCCGAAGATAGCACCTGGACGATCGATAATGCCGAGTTGCAAGTGACCTTGGAGAAAACCAACAAACAGGAATGGTGGCCTCATGTAGTTACCTCGGCGCCTCAGGCCGATACTTCTAAGATTGAGCCGGAAAACTCTTCACTATCGGACCTTGATGGAGAAACCCGGGCCATGGTCGAGAAAATGATGTATGACCAGAACCAAAAGGCCCAGGGGAAACCTACGTCTGAGGAGCTCGAACGCCAACGAATTCTGGCAGAGTTCCAAGCCCAACATCCCGAGATGGATTTCTCAAATGTAGAGATTAAGTAGCTTATTGTCTGGGGAATACTGGCATAGTATCTAAAGACTCTAACCCTCCGAAAGTAGTGGCGCGAGCGGGGGCTACCATGGATTGTCGGAATGGATTACTGCCGGTTGGTTGCGGTTGCATGGTTGTCGCTTGCTGCAACGGAGCAGGAGCGAACGGGTTGGTCCCTGTCATTTGGGGCTGAATGTGAGGCTGCTGCTGTGGCTGTTGTGTGCTGCTATACGACTGGGACCTGGCCATGGCAAAGGGGTTAGAGTATTGGTATCCTGCTTGTCCAGGATTAGTAGCAGTTGGAGTTTGAGCTATTTGAGACGTTTGTTGGTAGGAATAGTTATTAACCCCCTGAGTACTTTGTTGCGGCACAGTAGTAGACGGTAGAGGTTGTGGTTGAAACGTAGGCTGGGGCACCATAGACATGCGGAACGGGTTACTAACACCAGTAGGCTGAGGAACCATTTGCGCAGACTGGTAGGTGGGGTTTGTAGCGTTGTTAGGATAAGAAGGCGAGTACATCGGAGCGGCAGTCGGTGTAGACTGAGTAGCAGCAGAAGCAAAAGGGTTGCCTGTTGGCTGGGCCAATTGGAACTCGTTTCCCATCCCGGTTGGTTGCAGTTGCAGTTGCATTCCGGTTTGTTGCATTTGTTGTTGAAACCCGTTATTAATCCCAGTTGGCTGAGGAATGATATTGCTAGGGTAGCCAGTGGGCTGGGGTTGGAACCCAACCCCATAGCCAGTCGGTTGCGGCTGATTAACTGGTTGAGGATTTATAGAGTCAAAGAAGTCAATGAGGTCCTTTTGAGCAGCCGTGGCAGATGCGGCAGTAGGGGTAGCAGATTTAATAGCCTCAGGAACATGGGATCGAGATTTCGGTTTGCCAGGAGACCCGGAGGCCCGAGCTTCCTTCTCGGCCAGATATTGTCGGTGGTTAGTATCGAAGTTGGGATCATTGAGATAGTCCTCTAGAGCCTGGGCTAACGATGTTGGAGCATGCGACAGCTTCGGTACCGATACATGGGTCACATCCTGGAACCGTCGAGCCATCTGTAGATACTCCACTACCGAGTCGGTCACCTTGACAAACTCCTTGTAGATAGTAAGAGCCCGCTCGGCATCGAACTTAGACATCTCAAAATAGTGTTCCAATAGATTAATAACCCCTTCGTTGGTCACTTCGTACAAAGTCATCAAGTCTCGCACCAGCTGGCGGAATGCCATTATCGCAATATCATTGGTCAGCTCCTGAGGAAGGCACTTCACATGAACCAAGGCTCGAACTTGCGCCAGAGCCGATTCCGTTTCCCGCATCAGTCCTTTCTCGATAGAAAGGTTTTGCAGCCGATGCCGATTGCCACCTTGGGCTTTGCCTTGCACAAAGTCGAGCTGGATGGCCCGATACTGACGGACCCGTTCGTGTAAATAATGGCCATAGCGGGCTAGAAGGTCGCCATACTGGCTCGAATATGGAACTTGCTTAAAATTTATCACCCGAGGATTCTTTGCCAGAAAGGATAAAAGCGCTTCAGGACACCCATTGCGCATTAGGTAGTGCACAATGATTAATGCCTTAAAGCTGGTGGTCCAGGCCGGATCCGCTACTCGAGTATTGAGCGTAGTGCACATCGCATACAGCGTAGTATTGGTATCATAAGATGCATTTACCAATGATGTTAAATACTTTTCTTTAGGTGCAGCTAGTTTCAGCTTTGTGCCGCCTTTTACGGCTTTTTCGACATTCATTCCGGGACGGTAGGCAGGCTGGTTTAACTGGGAAGATACAACCGGGATAAAGCTGGAGTGGAGGCTCCAAACCTACCTTTCTCTTTCTCTTTAACAATAGATTTCATAAATCATAGACTTGCTACAACAAAAAAGAAAATAGGAGGTTTCCAATCGAATTGATAATTCTATTCTTACTGTATTAGTTTTGTGTGTCCTGGAATCTTTTCGTACTGCTACGTTTATTTGGGATTTCGAAGAGAGAGAGATCTGTAGATTATGCTCGAGAAACCACTTGCGGCTCTTAAACGCCAGTTTCGGTTCCCACAGGCAACGCATTCGTTAAATAATGTTTTAGCAGCTCCCGAAGGTTCTAAAGTCATTGTGCATGGCTTTATTTCTGGTAAACCACGTGCCATGTCGGCATCATTGGCGTTTGGTGCTCTACGCCAAGGCTCTCATAAGATCAATCTGGTAGATTCACGTCCAACTGCAGATACCGAGGTTCCTTTGCGGAAACTGTGGGCCGAGACCCCAGTTGCTGTTACTGCCACAGTAGCCAGTAATGAATTGCATGTGATGGACCTCCAGCCACTCAACCAGCCGGATCCAGTAGTTCCTGGACTTTGTGCTCCGGGAAAGACTCGAAACTGGAGCCGCCATTTACGCTATTTGGAGCTCAGAACCCGCCAAAAACTACATGAGAATATCTTGAAACGATCCAAAATTGCGGCGACTGTTCGAACGTCTCTTCAGTCTCAAGGATTCAGTGAGATTGATACTCCTCTCTTGTTTCGCACCAGCCCTGAAGGGGCGGCTGAGTTCTTGGTACCAGCTCGGTCGTCTCCTCCCCGAGCCTATGCTTTACCACAATCTCCTCAGCAATATAAACAGATGCTTATGGCTAGTGGTTTCTCTCGCTACTTCCAGCTGGCTCGGTGCTTTCGAGATGAAGATTTGCGTAAGAACCGTCAGCCTGAATTCACCCAGATCGATTTGGAAATGGCGTTTGCTACCGCTAATACTGTTAAGTCCGCCGTGGAAACTTTAGTCTCTGATATATGGCATACCCACTCGTCAGTACCGCTTTCTCCGGCCACCGCTCCCGGTACTACTGCAGCCGGCTCGTTCAAGTTCCCGAGTATTTCTTATTTAGAAGCTATGCGTCTTTACGGTTCAGATAAACCTGACTTACGTCGACCAGATCTGTCTTTTATAAATTTAACCCAATCTGATTCATTTCGGCCGGCTCTAGAATCTCTCCAATTGTCTATCAGAGACCCTGAGTTTCCTGAAGTCGATCTCTTGGTTCTGCCCGGTCATCAGTTCTCTCCCGAGGATTTTGCATCTTTACGCCGGTTCATTAAACGTGATAAAATCAGAGTCGGGCTATACCAGGTACCTGAATCAGATTCCCAGTCCTGGATCCATCATCTGCAACCAGCCATACACTGTCTTAATCCTGATGCTCCGGCTCCTTTCGCTCTTCAACCCGGCGATATTGTTGTGGCTGGGGCGCGCCAAACTCTACCTTTTGAGGTCCCCACTCCTTTAGGTAGAGTAAGAGAGTTTATCTGTGCTAATGACCTCTTTCTATCCTATTCTGATGTCGATCCTGCTGTAGCAGATGTAGCTGTTTGGGTCGAACGGTTTCCTCTCTTTTCCCCCACAGTTATAATTGACCCATATTCTCCGGCAAAGACTCCTCGGTTTCTTTATGACAAGCCTACCTCAACTCACCATCCGTTTACCATGTTCTCACTCGATACCGACCATCCCTTATGGACAGACCCTAATCACACATTTTCTACCGCGGAAGACTATAGTTTAGAAGGCCAGCATTATGATCTTGTTTTAAATGGTGTTGAATTGGGTGGAGGTTCTGTCCGTATTCATGATCCGCAAATTCAAGAATGGGTGCTACAGGATGTCTTAAAAGTTCCCGCAGGCAGATCTGAGTTCGAGCATCTCCTTCACGCCCTTGGTTCAGGATGTCCACCCCATGCTGGTCTGGCTATTGGATTCGATCGCATGGTAGCTATGCTTTGTGGTGAAGATTCCATATCTGAGGTTATTGCATTTCCCAAATCCTCATCTGGTCAAGATGAAATGGTAGGATCACCTACATCGCTCACGGATGACCAATTAGAAAAATACGGCCTACAATTACGTCGGAAGTAATGAATTATTGGCTGGCACATTATGTATATAAATTAGTATGCCTGCATTGACCAAAAAAAAAGAAAAACATATTACGAATATAACCGCGTGCATTGGAGTAACACAGTATGAGGCTAGTACAAGAAAACAATAGGTTTCTCGCCGTCTTTGGTGATCATATAACAGCCAGTATAGGAATGCTTATTAATTAACAGCATTCTAGAACACGGAGAGTGTTGGTGTGACCTCCACCGCGCGTCCAACCTTGAATAGTAACCACAACATCGCCGGTTTTCATAAGTCCGAGTTTCATGGCTTCCTCCATACCCCACTTAATGCGCTCTTCTACATCTTGGCTCCATTTATGGGGGTCCATGTCCCGTGGTTTGGGGTACACGAAGGGGTACACGCCACGATACAAATGAGAGTACCGACCAGTCGTCTCGTTACGAGTAACCATAAGAATAGGGCAATTGGGGCGATACTTGGAGCAAAGACGGGCCGAAGTACCTGTAGTAGATAATACTAGGATAGCTCTAGCATTTTGCTCAAAAGAAGCAGATACGGCCGCGATAGCAATAGTTTCGGATGTGTCGGTGGGACGTACAGTCAAAGAACGCAGATCGTTGAATAAAGGCGGGTAGCAAATAGCTTTTTCAGCCAATAAACAGGTTTCATGCATCATAGACACAGCTTCTTCTGGGTAGGATCCCTTAGCGGTTTCGCCGGACAACATGACACAATCGGCTCCGTCCAGCACAGCATTACCAACATCGCTGACTTCAGCGCGAGTAGGGCGCGGATTGTAAGTCATAGACTCCAACATCTGTGTAGCGCAAATAACAGGCTTACCAGCAATTTGGCACTTGGCAATCAGCATCTTCTGCACCATAAAGACTTGGCTGGCAGGAATTTCGATACCCAGGTCACCACGAGCAACCATGACACCGTCAGTCACTTTAAGAATTTCATCGAAGTTATTAACACCTTGTTGGTTCTCTATCTTGGCAATGATTTGAATCTCTTTGCCTTCTTCACCAAGAACGCTGCGAATATGAGTAATGTCCTCAGCACATCGAATAAATGAAGCAAACACCATATGGACTTTGTTCTTAACACCAAACAGTAAGTCGGCCTTATCCTTTTCCGACAACGCAGGAAGATCAACGTCGGTCATGGGGAGATTCACGCCTTTGCGGGAAGAGTACACGCCAGAGTTGACCGCTTTAACTCTGATAGTCTTCTCATCAACGATTTCTAAAACTTCCAAAGAGATGTTACCGTCATCAACATAGATAAACCGGCCTGGGGCAATGACCTTAGTGATATTCTTGTAGTCTACATACATCACTTGCGCATCGCAGATCTTAGCATATTTTTCATCGGTAGAAACCAAAAACTCAGAATTGGCATCAATACGAATATCCTGGTTGTCGACAGTTTCTCCGGTTCTGATTTCTGGTCCCTTTGTATCTAAAGCAATTGCCAAAGGACGGCCAGGTTGCAGACGTTCTGCTTCACGAGCGTTATCGATAACACTTTGATGATACTCGTAAGAACCATGAGAAAAGTTCATACGAACGATATTTAATCCGGCTTTACGAAGCTTGTTCATCATCTCAGGAGAGTTGGTTTTGGGTCCTATGGGTTGTTAGTATAATTGAAACACAATTGCAATTGCCAAATTTAGGTACCGCATTCAGATTACTGTTGGTTGTTGGCCCTTATAACAACTCAATGCACCCCTATATCAAAAACAAGTACAACCACAAAGCAAAATTAAAATTAATGACTCAATTAAAAAAAAGCCCCAATCAACTTCAATAAACAACAATATTATGAACCTGTCATAGTGTTGCAGAGAAGATCGGGTAATTTGAACGGATAATAAAACTACTAGTGGGGCCGGGAGGTCTCAGTGAGGGAGGGGTGGTAGAGATATGAGAAAGGCGAAAAGATAGAACTTACCAATGGTACCGATGATTGAAGTACGACGATAAGAATGCTGAGGAATATCAGCTACATCGAGCGAAGACAACCATTCAAGGGCAGAAGGAACAGGACCAGGACGACGACTAGACATGGTGGTTATATTATCTATAAGGTAAGAAGAAGAAAATCAATACCAAGTGGGTGGGTACAAGATTTGTGTTGGGTGAACCTTAAACAGAAATAAGGTTGGTTGATGAGGGGAGAAGTCGCAAATTCGTGCCATGATTATACAGGAATGAGTTAATATCGAAGGCTTGTAGCAAAATAACAAAAAAATAACTCAAGCCTTGATTAATCTCTCGAGTCATCATGTCCGATAATGCAGGTCCATACAAATGGAACTCGATTCTACCTAGTCTCAGAATTCAGATGGTAGTCCCAGCTTTATTGGGATAATAAACCTTAAGAGGTCGAGATAGTCAAAGATAGAACCAATCTTGGTGATGTCATGAAGACGTTTAGATTGCTTGAAACAAGATAGAAACAAAGTATAGAGACGTTCAAGCTAATTATATCTCGATAGTTTATCTTTGATAATACGCGCAATTAACAGAGATTGAAGCGATGAACTAATTGCAGTAGCGTTTAATTTGAGCTACTAGTCCCGATTCCTCATCAGTCCACTGAAGTAACATCTCTGTCTTGGCTAAAAGGCCTTTAAAAGCGGCTTCTTTAGTTCGGGGAGGTAATCGGGTTGTTCTGATTCGACGTTCTATGGCAGCCTGTACAGCATAAGTTTGTCTGAGAGATTCTAGTTCTTTTTCGAGTTGTGCTTGCTCCTCGCGAACTTTCAGCAGCTGGGATTCCAGTTGAAGTCTCTCGGCGGATTGCACAGATTCATGTTCGGTATTCTCTGAATCGCCCGGATCATTGCTGTGATGTGAAACCTGCTGGTCAATAGGATTCTCAGGGTCGTGTTCATTATTTCTCTCGACGCTATTTCTCCTACGATGTACGGGCAGGAATTCCCCTTCCACTTGACGCGTTGCAGCTCCTCTTAGTCTTTGTTGTAATAATTGGTTTCTTCGAGTCTCCGAGTCCACCATTTGGCTCGTAGCCAAACAACAAGCTATTATTATCGGAGGTTGGAGCGTGTCTGGGGAAGGATAATATAATAAATGGAATGGGTTTGGACCACTTGGGAGATATAAGGATGGGCAACCACCAACCAACCATACCAGCCAGTATTGGGAATTTCTTCACTTAGTCTCCATTATTAGTTTATATCTCCTCTCTCTCTCTCTCTGTCTTTCCCGCCATTATTCGGTTCTTACAGAATGTGGTTTTGGAAATCGGACGATGAAAAGTCTGGTGAAGCTATTGATACTTATTTGCAATCTCAGGCTGAGGCCGAAGAATCGAAAGTGAGTATCCCCAGCCTGGTTTTCCATGATCTCGATGTCAAGACCGCCAAGAAAATGGCTAAATTTATTGAGCTGACTTCTGATCCACAATCGCGGGATTTCCTCCATAGCCCTGAGATCACTAAGTACCGCAACGAATTTGCTTTAGTGAACTGCGTGGAGCTAGAAGCGGCTTTACGGGACTGTGTGCGAGGCGAGCATCCTGCCGGCCAGCTTCAGCCCAAACACTGTTTGAAAGCCCAGAACGCCCATTTGCGATGTCTTCAAATCCAGACTCGATTGTTCAAAGCTTTAGGACTGGGGCTGCGGCCCGAAGCTGATATGGGTATCCAAGCGATTGCAGACGATCTCTGGACTCAGGGCAAGATTTCTCTAGTTGAGGAGGCCCAGCAATCAGAATCAGGATCATAATATAAAAACAAATGAAAGAAAGAGAATAGAAATTCACTCATTCCCCGCGCCCCCTAAGAGACATTCGAGTGGCTCGTCTTAACTTTGCTCCATAGTTTTAGCCCCTCTTTCAGCCGCCACGAAGCATCCAATCCCCGAAAAAGCATCAAAGAGTGCCCTTCGATGGGCCACAGCCGGGGTGTACCCCGTCGCTGCAAATTCTGGTCGAGAACATAACTCCTGGATCCGCGGGTCGTAATACTGCCCCAAGACCTCGATAAGAGGATTAAGTCCCCTATCTCCTGCAAACGGTGTGAAAGGAGTTTCTGGTTTAACCAGGGTAGGATTCGGGCGGTGGTGATTTGAGGAGGTTTGTAATGATGCTTGAAGTACAGAACGCTGTGATTGTGGTTCTTTGCGCCTGGCAGATGACCGTTTAAGTCGAGAAGAAGATGAAGAAGATGGACCCAGATCAGTGCGCTCTTCCTCCTGTATCTCCTCTCGACCAATAGCCAGCCGGGACTGGTCTAGAGACTCCGGTTCCTGGCCAGATTCGTCGGGCCCAGATCGCATTAGGGCGGCTTCGTATTTCTGCATCTCTGCCTCGGCCTGGTCTCGATCCTGGCCTGAAACTAGTTTAAATACCAATGTCTCCACATGTTCTAGATATTCATTGTAGGCCTTTAGAGAATCGAAATCTTCTTGTTGTTTAGTAAACACCTTAGCCACTCGACGACGAACATCCACCTCTCGTTCGACTTGAATATCCTCAAAGGTTTGTTCCTTGAACCGGTTTTTACGTAATATCTTGCCACATCCTGCGTAAGGACACTCGCTGGGTCCATAACTGAAAATACGGTCCACACAACTAGAGCACATCTTGTGGTAGCACTCGGGGTTGATCAGGAAAGTCATCTCCGGATTCAAGTACCGGCTGCTTTTACACACATAGCAGGTCTCTTCATCGTCTTTAGTGGGCATTGATCTATTTAGATGTGTATATAGGTAGTTATACTGACTTAGTGCCTAGAAGTGGCTTGTGTCAAAAGGGTGGATGTAGTGGTAGAAATTGGATTTCCATCTAACTAAGAAACTTAGCTTCAAACTCTATCGCCCAAACATGAACGCCAGCCAGGACGGACTGGTGGCAATATTACGCCAATGTTTAAATGAAATAAAACAGTCTAAGTCTGAACGTCAACTAATTAATCTTGGCGGTGGTTATTTTGCCGAAATGCCCCAGAAGGATGCTATTCGGTTTGTAGAGAAGAAACTTAGCTATTTTGAGCCACCCGCTCAGTTTGCTATGAATGAAGAGGGGCTTCCTATAATGGATATTCAAGAAAGTCTGGATGAGTCTGGACGAGTCATTGGGTCGGTGGTTAAACCCCAAAATATGTCTGATCTGAAGAGCTTTGCTTCAGATCAGCTCCAGAAACTACGGTCGACTCGCGCCGAAGCTCAAGAATCTCGATCTGATACCACACCTACATCAAAAGCGCTCTCTGATACAAAGCCAACGAATAACACCCCATCTACTAACTCAAATCCCGATACCAAGGTTGAAAGTATCTCTAAGGTTACCCAAAATACTCCTATTGAATCTGACTCTAAGAAAAATGCTACTTCTAGTCTTGGTCAATCTCCCGGGTCTGAATCTAATTCCGACGATGTTTCTAGTCTCACTCATATTTCTCCAGATATGAAAGATACATTATTAGAGCTTGAAGAAATTGCAAAATCCGCATTAACGTTTGATGTTCTATCCGACGAGGACGACGATGACGACGACGACGAGGAAGAAGATGAATATGGTAGAACACGAGGTACTATGTTTCCCTTTAAAACTGATAGCATATCCAAAACGTTTCCTCGAATGACACATCCTGATACATCAGGACAGCCTCGTCAGAGATCGGTGCGGTTTTCTGGAGAAATCGAAGTTAAAGAGTTCCACAAAAATAAAGCTCCTAATAGCGGCTCCGGCAGTCGGTTCAAACAGGCTCGGAAATCTCAACCAAAAACAAACCATCAATCACATACCCCTGGCGGTTTCCGATCTGAAATCATCACTCTTGAAGAATCCAAGAAATCTCCTAAATCTCTACAGGAATATGAAGCTGCGGCTTTACAGCTGTTGTCTGCTAAAGACCAAAATTCAAGTTCCTCTAATTCTGCGCCATCACCTTCTTCTCGCACTTCAGCCACGGTCAACGATATTGTTGAACGAGTAAATAGTATTGAGCCTACTAGTAGTAGCTCTGATGATAGTAGTGAAGAAGAAATAACTGAGCGACCCATCTTATCGGATATCGTTGAAAGAGTAGTGGATACTGATGAGGGGTATGATGACCCTACTGACGGATATGATCCAGTACTTGAACAACGCAACATCGCTAAGGAGTATCATCGGCTTCGGGAGAAGTTCTTAGTGCAGCAGAAACCTTTTTCTGCACGTATTCGAGAAGAACCTGAAATCGAGCCCATAGATGACGAAGATGAACCCCCACGCCGAGTAAGTTTATTTCGCAAAGCCCGTCTGGGTTAGAGTATTATATATATCTGGGGCCAGAAGGGATTGGGCTCGCCTATAGCCAGTACTCACCCGAGGCCTAGATCAATTGCTAATCTCTGGCAAGTATTTTCTACGGTCAATTGGTCTTCTTGTGACTAATTATTTATTTAATTTTTACGTACCTTGCATGACCGTTCTCTGTATATACTTAGCTCGTTTCCAGCGCACAACCTTCTCTCTTTCCCAGCAAGCATATTAGTCCCAAATAGACATAGACATCAATCAAGACAGGGCTACATACATTCTTGGGAGAACTCTCTCATATTTGTAAACAATCCATCTTCACACAACAACATTGGATATTGGCACACCGAACAGGATAATTTTGCTTAATTATGATAGATATGGATTTTAGTGTCAGTTCTGTAGAGCTTCCTCGAGGTAATTTGTATAATCAATGGAGTGACGAAGGTGCAGACGTTCATGATACTCATAGCTCTTCCAGTTCGCGGAGCATACATTTGGAAAAGTTATCTGATTCAGATAAACCAGGCAGTGTGCTAGGATTTGAATCAAAAAGCCGTGAACATACTCGGACGAAAACTCGGCCACAAAGTATCAAGATCCGGCCATTGAAAGCTCGATTGCCAGAAGCCACCGGGCTCTCATCATTATTATCACCCGACGTTCGCCGGGGACCTGTGCGAGCGCATGCAGAATTGCGGACAGTGCCTGTGCCTGAACAAGCTGGGATGCTAGATCAGGCTTTAGGGCAGCTGACAGAACAGAAGCAACGCCTGGAGTTGGAGAACAATACACTTAGAACCGAGTTGGAAGAAGTACGCGGTGAGCTGGAAAGTTTACGCGTCCAACATGATCAAGAAACGCTGGCTCGAGAACAATTGCAAAAACAAGTTGAGGAGTTACAAAAAACCCGGAATGTTAAGTCACATCGGAACACTCATGCTCGTCACGCTCGCAGTGAAAGTCGAAATAGTATGACCAACTCAGAAGTGGATTACCAAAGAAGCGGTATCAGCAGTGATAGTAGCAATAGTAGCGACATATCAGAGCCCACCAGTATTGGCGTGGATACAGAAAACGTTGAGCGTGCGGTTCAGAGATGCCTCAGTAACGCATCAGAGAATATCTCGCGAGGAATGCAACTGGTAACCCAGTTAGCCAGCCATCACCACCGAGAACACTCGTGGAGCAGAACGCATACAGGACCAACGCAAGTCCGACCCCACAGCCATCATGGATCTAGCAGTATAAATAATGGGCAGACATGTCATGTTTGTGATCAGGCTCGAATTCAGAATCAGGAAAAAGAGATTGTGCCGGCGCAAGAAGCCCTGGATCAGGTGTTTCAGAATATGAAGAACGAGTATCAAGCAAACTATGCAAAACTTCAAGAGCTAGTGAAGGCATTAGGTGAGTTAGAGCCAGAATTAGGCTCTAAGACTCATGCTGAACTACAAAAGTGTATTGAAAATGTTAACGGTGCCTTGAAAAAGACGCAGGATCATCTATTTCTGCTAAAAGCAGCTCTCCGCCAGGCCCCTGCTTTTGCCGAACGAACCTCGGTGCCATGGATGCAAGTGTAATAATAGACCAGGTACAATTAAATACGATGATACGATTTTAAGTAAGAAATTGTGTGCAAATAATTGTAAAATACATTAAACGGGAAAACATGTATTTCAGATTCTATCCTATCAGAGGGAAGGGCTTCTTTTCTTACCGAACCTTCTTAAACACCTCCACCTTATGCAAGAACCAGGAACTTTAGAAAAAACTCTAGAGGCAGTATTAAGTCCTGGAGCAGCTGCATTAGATCAGGCTATTCAAACAGTTACCTTAACACAAAACCAGCTAGAAGTAGAACTGGAGCATCTTGAAACCAGTACGTATCTCTGATATATATGTTATATCTGCCAAACCACCACTAACCCCAGACCTTACACGGTATCAAGCAGAGAGTACACCTGAAGATGGAAAATCGGTGGCGGATAGAATAGCTAAAACTCGCAGCCGTTTGAATAATGTATATAAAAAACTGGTAGAGATCCATCGACGGCTCAATCGGCTGCAAGAGATGGAAAATTACTAAGCACAAATCCTCCACGCACTGGACTGGGTAAGGGAATTGTCCGGGAAGAGACAAGTTTAATTTTATCCAATAAATAATAAGGCATTTTATTCGTAATTAGGTTACTTCATTCAGTTTTTGGTGGTAGAACTTGGTTGCGTTTCCAGTTTCCAGCTAAAGAAACCTCTTTATCGTACTCGCAGCAAAGCCTGGCCGCCATAGTTGTATTTAAGAGCTTTGCGGGCCTCGACCAGCCCCAGTCCTGTAGTATGTATAAACATCGCCTCACCAGGATCTATAGCTCTTACTGCTCGGGTGGACCGGCCGCGAAGAAGATCTTCGATCTCCGAAACCTTGAGGAAATAGGTCCGAGACGGTTTGGACATCATCTCCAACTTCGACATCACCGGCCGTCCGTCAATATACTTGAGACCCAACCACAATCGACGATCTTTTATATTACTGTGAGTTGTTGGTGTATACTCCAGATCCGGGCCTTGGGTCGAGCCCCTTTGGATGGAGCTGATAAACCCTTCTCGCAGCAGCAATTCGGCCACCATCAAGTGTAACCGAGTATACTTGACGGCTGCCAGAGTGTGTTTGGCCATCACGGCATTTTGCAAATGCGCACACATGTTGCTCAAATGTATTAGCGACATTTTTTGGGTCTAAAGTAGTTCTTGCCGGCGATGAAGTGGGTGGTTGAGGGGGTGCAGGATGTGGATGTGGATGGGTGGAAAGAGGGAGTTGGAATCGAAACTTTTAAAATAAGGTTTTGGGTGATCCTCATCCAGGATGGGTTTTTGGATAACTCTTCTTCCTGCTCTTACAC
The DNA here is from genome assembly GCA_030574535.1 of Tortispora starmeri. Taxonomy (NCBI): domain Eukaryota; kingdom Fungi; phylum Ascomycota; class Trigonopsidomycetes; order Trigonopsidales; family Trigonopsidaceae; genus Tortispora; species Tortispora starmeri. The sequence goes on along the minus strand of JAJMFD010000009.1, from coordinate 43,227 downwards.
ACGATCCGGGATATGTATATAGGCATAGAGGTGAAAATCATAGATAACGATGTTTCCAGCCCCGAATTCTAATCAGCGTGCTTCTGCAAATCGCCTCACTCCAACACAGGCGGCACGTACCGGCGCCGGCCGCCAGAAGGTGGTCCTGGATCCCGGCTGCTCTCCCTTGGACTGGGCTCGCCTCCAATCTTCCGGAAAGAATCTCAGAGGGGTTACTGGAATTGTCCAGGTCACCTCAGAGGAGTTACAGAAACACAATACTAAAAATGACGCTTGGACTGCTTTGCGTGGCAAAGTATATAACATCACTCCATACCTACGATTCCACCCTGGCGGACAAGCCCAGCTTATGCGCTGTGCAGGCAAAGACGGTACCAAATTATTTATGGAGTATCATTCTTGGGTCAATTATGAATCTATGCTAAAATCCTGTTTTATAGGTCCTTACCGTCCATGACGGTGTGATTCCTGTGATCTTGCTCTCTTTCTCTCTCGCTCACCTAGTTTCCTCTGTCACCACCTCCCGTTTTACTTTCTCTAACTTTCCCTTCTATGTCTTCTCCCTCCGCCAAGAAGATCCAAGCTCTTGCCCAGATCGGAATTTCCATTCCTGTTCTAGCTGTTACCTCTTATTATTTATATAAACGACTTGCTCTTGGTGAGCAGAAAAAACAGGTCGGTGAAATTCTTCCCGACGGCTCGGTGCGCCGCTTTCCTTCTGAAGAGCCCAATTCTTCCAAACATGGCCGATAACTCCTCCTCTACTCCAGCATCACGTCCGGCGTTTGGGTCTATGAATACTCGAGGCGGTCGAAAACGTCAACGAAGCCGCAGTCCCGATGCCCGAGTGGCTCGCAAACCCCGGATTCAGATAAACTTGAAAACTAAATCTATCTTGGATTCGGACGCAGTGGCTGCTACTCCTTCATCGTCTACATCACCATCAGTCGCACCCTCCAATCCTTTGTCTTTGACCCCTAATCCTTACTTGTCTACTCCTTCTACTCAGACCACTGCCAGCATTTCACGTAAGTCTCATTTCGCCCAAAAACCGCCTAAACATCATTCTACTGCTGCTCCTAAATCGCCGCCAATCACTGTTGTAGAAGTGGAAATTGATCCAGAAATACTTCAGCTAATAGGCATCTCGGGATTTTCTACTACTAAGAATACTCAAGTGCCAGGCAACTCCAAAGGTGGGGTATATAAACCAGCGGCTGGCCAGTACCGCCAATACATGAATCGCAGCGGTGGATTTAACCGCCCTCTATCTCCATAGCCATAACAATTTTAATATTTTCTGCTTTTGATTATTTTTTATTGTTACTCTGTCATTTTCATTCATTACTCATTTTCAGCATCGGGTGTACTTTGTTTTGGAGGCTCATCGTCTTGTGGTTTCTTGGTAGCCAACTTCCCGGGTTGCTTTCGCGGAGGTATCACAGCCTCGAAAGCGGCTTTCCAGTCCTTTAACCGATTCCAATGGAGTAATATCTCCACCACATGATTAGTAGCCAAAACTTGTCGGCCAGATATCTTTATATATTCTGATATTGGCAGTTTGGCGGTTCTAATTCCTTGGCTTTGAGCTTTTTCTTGACACAGGTTTTTGTATCGACCTTTATCAACTATTCCGCCGATGATATAGCTGCAACCAGGCTCTAGTTCATGTAGTGTCTCTTCAGCATCAGAGGACAAATATACCAAGTTAGCCTTGGTTTCATCGGTGACGTCGTACGGCTGTTCAGAGATAGTTATATCTCTCCATTGTTCGTGAGTGCCATTCAAGGCATTCTGGAATCGTTCTTTCAGCCTGCCCCCGAACGAGCAGATTTGTAGGTGAAACGGTTGTGGGACTTTCCTGTTCTCTGAGTAAGACCGGATCAATTGCAAACTTAATGAGTTGATTTCTTTGGGGATCATGAGTTCATCAAATGCACAGTCGAGGATGATTGTGTAGGGAGCAAAATCAGACGCAACTAATACCCGTTTTCGAGGATGCATGGCTCGTTTGGTATCTTCGTCGCGGCTATTGTCATCTTGCTGATCTTCTACAGTTTCCGATCGAGCTCGTTTCTTCTCGAGGATTTTCTCTTTCCTCTTTTGTTTCCGAAGATCTTTGGTTTCTTCCCATCGCTGTTGCTTCACCTGGCGCTTCCAGGCATTTTTAGATATTCCCGGGGGTCTCTGTGTCAGTCGTTCTCTATACGACAAAATGGAGTCCTCTGACATTACTTGGATCGCCAATATTATGTATGACCAATATCACAGATACCAGTTACCGTTAGTAGAAGAAAATAAAATCGAAATGAAGAAAGAAAACCTAGTGGTGTACATCCATATATATTATTTCCCACTGTACAAGAAAGAACCAGGGTTGCTAAGGAAACTTCCCACCAATGATTAGGATCCCTTTTCATTCACTTTCTTCCAAAGATACCTTACCTTCCTTTCTTCCACCTATAATACAACTCCAGAATCCCGATATATAGAAATGCCCGGACAGGATTTACCGCCTAGAGCAGGATATGAGCCTATTCAATGGCGGAGGAATTTGCCGCCTAGGGGATTTCGAGCCTCCGCTGTGTTTGGCGTGATAGGACTCATCTCCATCTATGGCTTTTACCGACACTCCCAAGGTATAGAAGAGCGCCGAGAACTAGCACGAGAGAAACAATGGTCCCGGATATACCTTTTCCCAGCTTTGACGGCGGAACTAGATCGAGATCTGGTCCGCAAGCACTATTTCCGTCTGGCCAAGGAGAAAGAGATCATGAAAGATGTGCCGGACTGGGAAGTAGGCCAGTCTGTGTATAATGATAACCGGTTCCGAACAGACCACTTCCTGATCTTGGATGAGTAAGAGAGTCATTCTAGGAGTTGGATCTAAGTTCTGAAAAGCATGTTGTAGCATGTTGTTGTTAGTCAATAACCTTTATTCCCCCCTTTTTATGTTTATATATTGATTCTACTCTACATCTCCGGACCACCGGTAGTCCGAGTGGCTCCTCCGTCCACAACCAAGTTATGGGCGTGCACGTACCCGGAAGCCTTGGAAGCCAGAAACACAATGGGTCCGCGGAAATCCTCTGGCCAGCCGACACGGCCTTGGAGAGTGCCGTTCACCCATTCGTCGAGTCTGTTCTGGTCGGGTTTGGTCATATCTGACACAATGAACCCTGGCGAGATCGAGTTCACCCGGATCCGGTGTTTAGCTAGATCCTGGGCAAACGAGTGCGTGTATGCGTGGACAGCGCCCTTCGTAGCATTGTAGGTGGCAGTCCCCGGGGTGGGAAGGGCCCAGTTAGATGCAATAGACGCAGTAAATATGATACTATAGTCCTTGGTAGGCGGACTGGTTTGGTGTTTGATCATCACCTTGGCACAGGCCTGGGCAAGGTATACCACACCAAACACATTTACCGAGAACAAGCGATCCAGATCAGCTTGGGTAATGTTCGGTACTTGGACTTGTCCGCTGGTCCCGGCGTTGCAGGCACAAATGTCGATCGTCGAGAAATCGGTTTCGATCTGAGCCACACAGGCCTCGACTTGTTGCTGGTCACTAACATCGCATTTATAGTATCGAACCGTTACTTGGTATTGATCTGCAAGCGCCAATAACTCTTTGCTAACCGGTAGAATGTCCAAACAGGCCAGATTCGCTCCAGCACTTGCTAATCCTTGGCAATAACCTAGGCCAATTCCTCGCGTACCACCTTAGTTAGGCTACTATTTTTTTGTATAAGCACTATAAATAGTTTTACTCACCACTAACTACAGCCACTTTTCCCTTCAATCCAAATAGATCTTGCATTTTTGTGGCTTGAATTCCTGTTATCTTTCCATTTGTCAGCCTATCTTTATATACCTACATATATAGATAAGATAAGCACCAGCTCCGCGGCTGCAGCGGAGTTTCTCGCTTGTCCGACTTGTCTCCCTTGATTAATAATTAAATCATTCTGTCTCAATGCTCTTTTTAAGATATTAATTGCATTTCGGAGTGTATAAGGTATATTATAATTTTTTTTATTATTCCCACATTTCACGCCAAAGAAAAGTTCTCGAGGTGACTTTGGTCCTAGTTTCGGCTCGTGACATTATAGTTGATTATTATTTGCACGCTGCTCCTAAGGCAAGATGATCCCATTAACCCCTCATGACAATTCAACTATATATCCCAAACGTCTTTCTCTATCATATATCACAGGCACTATAATTCATAAATAACTCTTTTTGGTATTATTTTGGTTTCTTAATTTCGTGACCCCCATTTAGTATTTATTTAGTACGGGATTTGTCCGGTCTAGCGCCCTACATCCCCCCTGATGTCCACAGTTGGCCAATCATAATCGTCCATCAACCAGCCCACTTCTCCCAACCACCTCGCTTAAGCTCCCCACTGACATCATTTCTAACTTCTTCCTCCACTTTATCTATCTACGACCTAATTGTACTTCAATGGCCGGCTCCACTCCTTTAGTTGTACCGACTTCTGCCGCTTCTGCGTCTTCGGGTATGTAATACTCCTTTTTTCGAGGTGTCCCGCTGCCTCTCCTTCCCCTACTCCTCTGTTTTCCCTTACTAACATAGCCATCGGTCGCACCGCCTCACTCGTATCCAGAACCTCGGCTGCTGCACCAGCTACCACTTTTTCTCGTCCAGAATCTGGCCTAGGTCAAACTCCAAGCTTTATTTCAACTGCGGCTGGTGGTGGAGGGCCGTCTACCCCTCGACCCGCAGACCTCACAGATATTCTTTACTCCCCGGTCCCTCTACACGGAAACCCCACAGAGGTCTTGGCTGCTCGCTTCTCTGCTTGGCGCAAGATCATTAAAGCTGTCTCTAGTTACCTCAGTCACTTTTCTGCTTCTCAAGAAGATCTCAGTCGTACCCATGTTCGTTTAGAAAGCGCCCTGGTTCTCCCCGGCTTGGAAGAAGGGGTCTTTCTCCCTCCAGGCAAAGGTGGCTTGGCTGATGTCCAAGTAGCCACCGCAGCGTACCATCGTGCCTGTGCTGTTTCCGCCTCTCGAGTAGCCAATGAAATTTCAGAACTTATTCTGCCCCGTCTTGATGACCTTCGACACGATCTTCAGGCTAAAATTAAGGAAATCAAAAACGTGGCGGGGGATTTCAAAACCACTATAGCCAAGGAAAAGGCTGCAACTGCTAGAGAGTTGGCAGCTTTAGAGGCTGCTGTGGCCAGTCTCCGCTCTTCTTCCGTAGTGAAAACTGACCCCTATGTCGCCAATCTTGCTCTTGAGCGTCAGTTGAACCGTCACATCCATGAAGAGTCCTACCTCCGGGAGGCTTACTTGAACGTTGAGGACTCTGGCCGCGAGCTTGAAAAAATCGTGGTGCAAGAAATTCAAGCTGCCTTTGACGCAGTAGTAAAAGAAAGTGATGAAATCGCTGCCGCCATGCTTGCTCAGATAAAAGCTTATCAAGAAGGCTTCGTCGGCTCAGATCCTTGCAAAGAATGGGACGCTTTGGTCATTCGTGACCCTAACTTCATGGACCCCAATATCCCCCCGCGAAAGGTCTCCGATCTTGTATATGTCGGCAAGAACCATCCTGCTACTCAAGATGTCCGTGCCGGGTATCTGGAGCGCCGTACCAAGTATCTGAAGTCATATACTCGTGGTTGGTATGTTCTCACTCGCACTCATCTTCATGAATTCAAAACCAACGATCGGGTTCGTGATCTCCAACCAGTCATGTCTCTTGCCCTTGATGAGTGCTCGGTCCATGATTATTCTGAGCCCACTGCCTCCTCTCAGCGCTTCACAATCTATGCAAAACGTGATGGTGCCATCTCCAAAGGTCACAATTGGGTGTTCCGAGCTGATACCCGTGAAGAAATGTTGGCTTGGTACAACGATATCAAAGATCTGTCTGCTTTGTCTTTATCCGAGCGGCTAGCTCTACCGATTGCTAGAAATACTTCGGTCAGCGCTGCCATTCAAGCTGCTCGATCGGCTGCTGCCCCATCTTCAGGAGTTCCCAACTCTACCGACCCTCTGACTCCTCCATCAACCACTAACGGCGTAACCCCATCTTCTGCTGCCATTAAGTCTGGTGTTGGCGCTGGCGCTGGCGCTGTCTCTGTTCTTCCTCTATTAAACACCGAAAGTCCGTCTAACCCCAACCCTGTTAATGATGATATTTATGACGATTCTCCTTTGGCAGTTCCAAAAAAGCCAGATTTGGATTCCGCTTCGGTCTTCTCCTATGATCTGCGTAAGCCCACACATTCAACGTTGCCGTACGACTCTGATTTCCAGCCAGTCGGCGCTGATGTAGATCCGACGATTGAGCGCAGACTTACTCAGACCTATCACACGTTAGAAGATCCCGATGAAGGTATCGGGGCTGCTAGATACCCTGAAGAGACTGATGCTCCCAAAGAGGAACTCAAAGCTCAACGTTCTAATTCGGTAACTCGGAAGACTGGTAATCTCTACCGACGCCCTACTGGCAGCTTTGGAGCTAGCGATAGTATTAGACCATTGACTAAGCCTGAAGATTTAAAAGATTCTGCCGAGATGCCCCTGTTCTTTGCTGATGGTGTTCCTACAGTTACCTCTTCTAGTCCTGCTGGAGAAGCAAGAAAGCAACAGCTCGCGGAAGCCGGTGCAAATTGAACTATGAAAAAAGCCTTGATATGTCTCCTTCCAAGATTGCATCTAACTCTAAGTTAGTATCCTGTGTTTTCCTAATTTTTTTCATTTTCTTCTTCTTTTTATCTCTTTTTCTCTTTTTTTCTTTTTGTAACACTAGTCCATTCTGTGCCATATCTGCAACACCTTCAACCTGCATCATCCGACTATTATACTTCTTATCTATGAAAATATCTTCGTTCTATCAATAATACATTATATTTATTAAAACTCCAAAGATTTGCCTGTAAGTAATTGTTCAAGGACGCATCGACCAACTCTTACAGTCCCCCATTCGACTTCACCTAAAACCCCGTAAGTGTATGACATTAAACCTACCACAGCCTCTTTCCGAAACTCTATTGTTTCTGAACTGTCTTTTGTATCATCTGAGTCTAGAAGGGTAGCATTAGGAACATTCATAATTTCGAGGTATTTTTCTGCTGCTTGTAAGGAAAGAGCAGTATTTGAGTATTTATCTTCCGAAAAGAACTTATGAGCGTACTTCGCAGCTGTTTCAGCAGCAGCGTGAGAAGCAGGAGTTGTACCGTCTATACTGTCCTTGTTATTATAATCATCATGTCTTCCAACCTCGTAGCAGAACAGAGTGATCGTACAAAGATACATGCACCAATATAAAGAGGCAGCAGCTTTTAGTTGCCTTGTATCACGAATAATAACTCGCAAGAAACGAGCAGCCTGCCAAGCAGCTACCCTACCATCATGCGATCGAGACCATTCTATCACTTTTTCTCGGGAGTGTTTCCTGTCCGATAAATTTACTGCACGACCTAATACCCTCGGAGCACCAGCATAAGTTCTCAAGGTTGTTGAGTCTGAATGAACGGAAACTAATCCGAGCACATAGCAGGCCCAACTAAGAGCAGTGACAGGATGAGCAAAGTATTTAGTATCATGGAGGTCGGATATATCGTCCGTGATTAGAGCATCCATGTAATCGTCGCAAGAGGCTTTCCAATTAGCGAAAGCGCTTTCAATTTTACTAAGAAATATCTCCATGCGCTTTTCAGAGACGATTCCTATATCAAGCAAGCCCCGCCATTGCATATCCCAGTAAATATTAAGAAGGCCATGTAATAATGTTAGACGAGCAAATCCAGAAACGTGTACTGCTGCCTCCTTGTGCCGTCGATTTGAAGCAAAAGTGGGGCTCATTAGATGCCGGATTGAATGAATGAAAGACATGTTGAAAACCGGTAGCAGAGAACCACTGGGATCCGGTGGAGCTGTAGAGGCTATATCGAAATGCCTACCGGAGAGAGCCATGAGTTGTGAGCGAGCGATACAGAATTCTGCCGCGCTAGAGGCAGACCACAAAATTTTAGGAGCCGGAAGGTCGTATTTGACTTCAAAAAGAGACATTGATGGGGCATGTCTGAATAGTGTAGCATGCAATGTATCAGAAATGAGTAAGAAGAAAACGGTTCTCTTAGTTGTTTCGAAGTTTGCCCATTCAACCCATTGAGAGTGCTGGACTTCAGGTATTGGCGAATCTATAACTGGCTCTGTGGTAGGGTTGAGAAATCCAGAGAATCGAACCAGGGTCACTATAGAGGAATGGAAAACTTGAGCAAGATCATAAAGGGTGCTAGTACCGAACATTTTATCGAAATAACTAGCGAGGAGAAAAGTTTGAATGACCGGGAGAGATACTCGAGGTTGATCCTCGATTAAAATAAACATTATATTGCGAAATCGGCGATGTATTGCTATAGCAAGACGATGAGCGTCGGTATTGATGAGATCTGCCATTCCGATGGTGGTCATAGCGACTAAAAGAGGGGCGTAAGTTTCACTAGCGACGAAAGTCGATACATGAATAATAGGATATATATGAGCAAAGTGTTCGAAGTAGCGACAAAGAAATCGATTCATACAATTAACTGTCAGTAAATGAGCATAATCGTTGATTTCCGGAATCACACCCAGGACCTCCCGAACCCGGACAATGGTGTCTGCGTCGAACATTTGGCGCTCAGTAAGAAGCAGGGGAGAATCATCAATATCAGCAGCGGTAAAAGAAAATTGAGCTGGTTTTAATGTTTCTGACGATAGTGGAGAGGTGTGGGGTATATTCTGAACATTAGGAGGGCTTAGCTTATTTCGGCCAAAGGCTGTAGACGACAGAGATGCGGTGTCAGAAAAAGAGTGCGGGGAGGATGGGGCAGGCAGACGCAACCTATCTTCCGATATATCATCACTGTGTGAAGAGGAGGTGTCCTGAGCCGAATCATCGAACAGCCAGTTGTAATTGTCGGAGAACCGCAGATCGAAATTGAGATTAGGTTGGTCCATGGAGAATCCCGGGTAGACATTAAGAGGAGAAGAGTCCGGTTCAAAGGGGGGAGAAGAAAACAGATCATCATTCTGTGTTAGGCTAAACAGAGTTCTGTTTTGCGGATTTAACGGGTATTGTGGTTCAGCTGATTGCGATAGGGGCGGAGTGAGAGTAGGAACAGCAGGAGCATAAGTACTGGTGGAAAGAGAAGGGTCGGGGTTGGCAGCGGCTGCCGCAAGCTTGATGTGTGTTTTGCACTGTTTATGTTTTTTGAGTAGATCAGGTCTAGCAAATGATAATCTGCAGGGAGCACACGTATACGGACGCACCGATAAATGGTTGGCAGCATGCCTGGCCAGATAGTCTCGACGATAGAAAGCTTTCTTACATCCAGGATGGGTGCAGTGAAACTGGCGAGCTTTATCTGATCCTGCATAAGCCATCGTACCAGACTGGCCATGTGGAGTTTGAGCTGCCATCAAACAAATATAGGAGAAAGAGCTGGGCTGCTGGTAGTTGCTGGACAAAAATAGTAAAAGATTACATTGGAATATCCACTCCGGTTGGTTATTGGGAGTAAACGAAAGCTTCGAGATTAGATGGGAGAAAACCTTATCTTTGCTATCGGGAGCTTATCGTTTAGATTGTTCAACAATCCAGGAGAACAGGGTCATCAGATTTGAGTGGTTACGCAGAGACCTGCTAAGTAAGTTAGACCTGTAAGACATGAGTTTGAACCAGCCTTCAAGTAGATGTAGAGGAAAACTTCCCATAACTAGTGAAGTGACCTGCCGGCTGTATAATACGGGTGTGCTGATAAGTGTGATATTGTGATACTGTTATAGCCGACAACTCTAGGGCGTAATAATTATGAGTTACTCTCGGTTGGTTAATTTCATCATTTCATTTTTTTATAATGTGTAATAAAACGTATTGTGCTATTTTTTGTGCCACACTGCGCCTTGTGAACAGCGTGCGGTGGTTAACCTTAAATTTGGTGGGTTACAGTTAAAACCGGGCAGAATACAACTGTACTGCAATCCGGATGGAAATAGGCGAAAGAGAAGAGGGAGATTAAAATACACATAATGCTGCCAATAACTTGAAAGATATATTGAGTATGCACTGGTTGCTGATAGCCGGTTTTTATCCACTGATGCGCACTGTTTGCGATTTTCTCATCCTCAGTTGACGAACGTTAAGTGATTAAGGTTTAAACCTATATGGCAAAGATTCTCATCTTCGGGTGAGATTAGTCAAATACTGTCCGTCTTTACACCCCCAGAAATGGTCATCTTTGCATTTGCTCTGGTTTGTATATATCTTATTGTTTAAACGTCGGTATACGAGCTCAGTCACCGCTCGCTGGCGACCACTATTCATCCCCGATAATTTTATTAACCCTCTAGATGCAGCGTATAAACTTTTTTCTTCTCCCCGGGCCTATACCTCAGCTACCATGATTGGCTACCGGGTTTATATTAAGGTTTAGTGTTAGCTACTCTCACCTTATTAGGCGATATAAACTTTTTTTTTTTTACCCTGAAATGCAGCCCTTCATAACCCCCGGCGCTTCTTTTTTTCCTCACTTTAGAGAATCAAGCGATTACCTATATCCTCTCAAACTCCAAGGGTCAAGGATAATCTGCACCCTGGATCGACCCTTTTAAGCGGGTCAGTTGTATTTTCTATAGTCAGACATTATTCAGCTACTTGATTTTACTATTTTTGAATTTTTTTTACCTTGAATTGGTCACTTTGGCGCATTTTACTGTCTCGGTATTCTGTCTGCCTTTCACCCCTGGCTTTCGCTCTCTCTAGTCCCTGAATCTCCAGGTCCTAGATCCGTAGAGGCTTGCTCTACCTCTCACTTTCGGCCTCCCTTCTTGGCAATTCCTCTGTTTGCTGTTGGTTTGCTTGACGAATTCGCTCTAACAAAGTTTATTCTACAGATTTTTTTCCCCTCAGTTCCCTTCACTTAAATGGATCCTCCCCTGGTCTACTCCTCGTGGCCTGCTTATGACCCTGCTAGATATGCACCTGCTCCGTCACAATCTAGGATGAACTCATCCCATTCTATCTCGACTGAATTTGTAAATCGTGAATCTACTTCTTCTTCGGTTGTTAGCCCCATTGCGTCTCATTCTGCCTCGAGTGATATCGATCCCTCTCTTATCGAACCTCACCATCTACCGTCACCTTCAGCGGGCTATCCTTCTACCCCTATGACTGCTCAGCTTGCTCGACATGACTCAGAGTTAGGCAATCGCATGTCTTCCGCAGCAAAGTTTAAAGCCATCATCATGTCTTCTCCTCTGGCCGGAAACTACTATTACGACGGCTCTCCCCATCAGTATACACTTCCTCGATCCCATTCTACTTCTTCTCATCCTGCTCCTCATGAGTCCTTTTTGGCTACTCCTCCTTCTTCGGCTCCTCAAAAATCTGTGCGAACAATGACTCCTGCCCGATCGCCTATGGCAGCCTCCAACTTATTTGCATCTAAAGACCACAATAGCACCTCTCCTACCTCTTCGACTCCAGGGACGTTAAGACCTCGCTCTCGATCGTCTGCTTTTCTTCAGCAGTCACATGAGTTCCCACTTTCTTCGGATGCTGCCTCTATCTCCTCTACTTCCAACTCTTCCTCCCCTTTACTACAACGTAGGGCTCACTCAGTAGTATCTTTATTTCCTGATTCGACGAACCCGACATCTTTGAAAAGACGTCTCAATGTATCTGCAGACTCTGCCTCTACCTCTTTCTCCTCATTTTCGAACAAATTGCGAGCTATTCCATCGGAATCTACTCTCCCTACTCCTTCCCGCGTTCGGAGATTCTTTTCGGTCCCTTCTCCGGCTAGCACTATTCGCTCTGGCTCTGGCTCAGCCTTTGAATTTGGCCGCTCAGAGAGCTTCGATGGGAATCCAGCCTTGTCTCTTGTTGTATCTTCGCATGGTCGAGCAGAAGTCGTTTCTTCACACTCCGCTACAACTGCTACAGCTACTACTTCGTCTGCCCCCGGAACCCCACCACTACGTGGCCTCTCCATAATTACTGGAGATCAAATCGTTGCTTCTGGTCCAGTGTCTGCGCCGGTAATGCGCTCCGCCTTCAATCCGGCAACATTTGACTTTTATGACCCTGAAGAAGACGACCAAGAAAGAATAATTCGGTCCCAAGTACAAGCCATTGATCTAGAAGATAGTGACGATGAGGACAATGAAGACGAAAATGGTGTTGACGAAGAACTGCAGTATCTGCTAAACGCCGCTCAGATTGCACATTCAAACCCAGGATCCCGACTGTCGAAGTTTAAGCACTTTGCAAAGAACAAGCCAGAAATAGCCTGTGCAGATGCCCGTGCCGCTATCCGCAGCTTGGTGAATCGGAAGAATCGTTTGGAACAGAAACAAGTGAGCCAAATCCCTCTCACTCCAGCCACGCCTAATCCATCTGCTCACTATCGGCTCTTATTTGGCTCTGCTACAGCTGATAGGTCTGCACAGTCACAGATTAACGCATCCCCCCATAAAGGGGATTACTGGTTTGCTCGTAACTTGCTGGTTTCTGAAACTCCTGGGCAAATGTATGCCCTGGAGTCATCTTCTCTGCAAGGACCTGAACTTCAGTATCTGTCTCCAACCATTTCAACTGAGATAAGGACACTATCTGAAGGATCTATGTTGAATTTAGATAATTCAGTGGCCCCTCGCTCAGCCCCTCCACTCTCTGGTTCCTATTCACTGTCAGAAGAGGCTAACCGATCTGGCCATTGGTAATGCACCTCGTCTGCAGAGCTTTCCGCAAATCTATCTTTCTCACTTCTTAAAACTCTAATGTTGGCATTTTCCATTACGGAGAAAAAAAATTGGCATTATTTTTTTCTACTTAATATCTTATCCGTAGTGTAATCTATCTAGTGTAAGTAGGCCCTCCCCGTCTACCCACCTTTCCATTAAGGGGAATGAAGACAATTAAAGTTAACAGGAAAGAAAACCTCAATTATTCAAGGCTTTGCCAGTAGGATCTACGTCTTACAACAGATTTGTGGGTGTAGAAATATTATGCAATATTGGTTATTATTGCATTTTGCGGTATGTTGCTCTACTGAAGTGGTCAGATATTCTGCAGAATCTCAGATCATTTAAGGTTTTCTGCTAGTTGGCCGAATTTCAATTTAACTTTGCCGATACTCTTCAGCTTCTCATAATGTTTAGTTATATTCTTTTCTTGGTTAATCGTATATACAGATTATTTGGATCTGACACTGGAATAGATTAAAATATGACCAAAAGTATAAAAGAGTTATTTTTCACAACTCTGTCTACCTTAGCATATCTCCTGTTATCCACTACGATCGCAGCTAGTAATCTGTCTCTTCCGCTCCATTTTAAAGTTCTGTCAAATAAAATAGAAACTTCTTTAAAGTTTCTAACAGGACACCTCTTGAGCCATATACGGATCAAATGCTCCAGTATTCATTGGCCGAGAGTATGTTTGTTTTTATCGGACCAGTTTTGGTGAAGCTAACTCATTAATTAGTTTTTGCCGAAGACCTCATCATCTTATTATAGTATAATGGAGTCAAATAGTTGTGCCATTACCACTCTTCCGCCAATCACTGTCATTTCAATTCATATTTTTTGTTTTTGACTGTGGTCCTCCTTTACTTTGAATTGAAGCTTAAATGTATTTTAAACAAGTATAAAATAAGATACATCTTCTAGCGCACTCCTGGTATTTTCCCGCTGCTATCGCCATGATCTGTTGCAATCTGTTAGCTATTTTACTTTCAACTAAGGCCGTAGCCCTTAGTGTGCATTATCCGAAAGTGAATAATATAGATTCCGGAAATTCTCTGACATCTGCTTTGGATCAAAGTGTCTCCCCAGATCTGAAATTCGCTCAATACGACAATTCTTCAACTGTTCCTGAAATGGTATCCAAGAATGTGACCTTGCCAGACCTCATTTTTGTAATGCCAACCTTGGAAATATATGACTCGCAGGCTTCTGATCTAAGTCCGATTCTCAAACCTGAGAATAGCGATAACTATATTTTTTTTGAACTATTGTCTCATTTACCTACCTCAGAAGAAGAAGAAGATGATGACGATGATGACGATGATATTGCTCTGGTTTTCACTGGATCCGGGGTTGTTGCTGCAAATCCCCAATTTTTCAATCTACTAAAGAAAACCTATCAGGACTGGCCTATTGACGGTGTCATTGAATTTCACGAAATGATGAACATGTGTGATCAGAGTTGCCAGGATTATATTGGAAACGCTGTTAACTCTGAAGAAGAAGTTGACTATGATGCCATTCCGCCACAATCTATACCTCAAAGTTTTATCGATTTTTATACGACGCTTAACCGAGTGTTTCACCCTTCTTCTGATGCTAGACCTCACTATAATTCGCCAGAGGAAGAGGATTATGAGCAAAATGGGTTCATTACTGAAGACGGTTATGACAAAACTGAGTCCATCCCTGAAGAAGATTACTCCTCACTTTTTGATAGTTCTAATACGGTGGATGATAGTATCGAATTCGGTGACTTTCAATCTCCAGCCAAAACTGAATCCCCCGCAAACAAATCCACCTTGTTAAGTCGTCCCACTAAACCAAAGAGTTTCTTTAAATTTAACAGAAATGAGCCGCTAGATGACTTCTCTAAGTTAATTAAAGCTCTGGAGGAAGAGGATGATGATACCTCTGAGCACAAAAGCCCTACTGAGGATGAATCTACCTGGAGCATTCATATGGGTTTCGGCAATTAATTAGTACCAATTCTCAAAGATTTAGTCTGACTAGCCTCAGTCTCTTTGGAATTTTCTGTTTCTGCTTTCCACCTAAGCTCTCAAGTTTTTGGTGTCTGACAGATATCATATTATATTCCTGTCATGTTTACCCCACCAATTACAGTAAAAATTTAATCATCTTTCATATTCATTGAAATAAATACTGCAACTTTGCTTGCTGGTAAACTATATTTGATTAGCGACGTAGAGCAACCCTATATATATAGTTGCAGATCGCTTAAAAGTTGGAGGGATATTGTAAACTATAGAGGTGGCAGAGATGGCGTAGCATACAATCTCCAGTTCACAATCCAGTCCAGACCGAATTAAAATTGCATTTTGACCTTTAGTTTCTTCCCCTTCTTTTGCTTTTCTTTTTTTTTTTTTTTCTTTCTTTTTTTTTTTTACTTTGCCTTTTCTATCTTTTGGCCGGTCGGCCGTGTTTGAAAGTCCGAGGGTCTGGTAGATGAAGCTTCTAACATAATTAAGTTTGTGCGGCGACGAAATCTCTCATTCTGATAGGTACGCCAAGATACGTCAAAAACTTTAATTGATAAACCTCACCAATCACAAATGCCCAGTACTGTTCCACCTGTAGGTACTGCATCTCCTGTAATTGAACTGTATAAGTGTTTACAATCTATCATTATGATTTCAACTTCCTTTTAAAAGCAGAAAATCTCTCCTTTGTTCTTGTATACTTGATTAATGCTACGGTCTGTTGTAGTGCTTGCACTCTTCTGGTGTCTCACGACTGCTGAGATAATCGTGGGCAAACTTAGCTTAGTTCCCAACCCAGACCACACATCATATAGCAGTCTGAAACTCCAGAGACAATGGTACGTCAATGTAGATTACGACAATAATCTAGTAGCTGGAATAAATTCTACAGAAGGCTGGTTCGGATACTCTTCTGATACTAATGATCGTTCATTATTTTGCATCTTCAGTTACCGCTATACTGTTCCAGCTCTCATTTCGCATGACCAATCTCTTAAAGCAGGAGCAGACCCAAGAATATCTACTGACGAGTTTATCACTCTTGTGTCTGATTCACCTAATGATATTATATTGGGAACTAACTTCTCAGTTTCTATTGTAGGCGAGAGCCGTTTTCTGCGCCGTGAAGAGGGGCCAAATCAGGGCCAGTATAGAATCTGCTTTACCCCGATATCGACTTTAACCACCCCTTCTTCCCCAATCAATGTTAGCAATCGTGGTACGCTTGCTCTTCAAAACTCGGAGGGCAAGTTGATTTCAATTGCTGCTACGAGTCCCTATCGATTCAGCCTCTCTGACCGCTGCTCGGATTTGTATGAACTTCGACC
The DNA here is from genome assembly GCA_030574535.1 of Tortispora starmeri. Taxonomy (NCBI): domain Eukaryota; kingdom Fungi; phylum Ascomycota; class Trigonopsidomycetes; order Trigonopsidales; family Trigonopsidaceae; genus Tortispora; species Tortispora starmeri. The sequence goes on along the minus strand of JAJMFD010000009.1, from coordinate 27,132 downwards.
TACTGAAAAGAATGACACTTCTTACATCCAGCTGGTTAAAAGCTGCAATTATTTGCTAATGGATCCTAATGATGCATATTATATGGGCACTTTAATTGGCATGCTTTTCATTGGTTCTCAGAAACACAAGCTTCCAATCACCATTAAGAATAATACATTGCATATACATGATAGTGAATATGTGTATTTCAGCGGTTCCTTTATTTACTCTTCATTGCTGTACAACCAATTTGCTGACAATCTATCGGAATTGTACCGCTTAGTTTGGATACCACTCGATCCTTTTGGTTCACTTCCTAGTGTGCTAACTAATGAAGAGGTCTCTACCTCTTTCAGGTCGCTCGATTTGGAAGTTCCAGTCACCACTCGATCATCACATCCTAATAAGGTCACTCCACTCCGTGAGCCGGACGAAACTTCGCATGTCCACCATCGGCTGGATGGTGATGAAAGCTCGGTAGAGTATCGTTCTTCGGTTTCATCCTTAAGATCTTCAATATCCACCATTCATGGGCCTACTTCTGCTGTATCTCCTGATAGAAGGCCGCAAAAGGACCCTGTTCCATATTCAAATCAGTCTGGGCGACTTCCGACTGCCGGAAAACTTCAGTTACGTCAAATAAATAGTAGCCCTCGTGCAAAATGGAGCCCTTTTGATGGGTTAAATATCACCATAAATGAAAACGGTGATCTCCTATGCAGTCCAATCCATCAAGGCGATACATTCACATTGGTTCTTGATGGGTCTCCTTCTACTATTGGCTATAATTTCACTGAACGCCTTGGTCTCCTAACCCGACATATCCTTGAGGATAAGCAAAACCTGTTCATTTCTTCCACCGTGGAGAATGGCATGGCACATGTCACTGATACACCTCAATCACTCGGTAATAGAACATGGCTGCTTCCACATATTAAAGTTGCTGTGGATCCTGAATATCTTCGTCTATACTTTAGAGATAATGGTCTTACAAACTATGATAGGAGAATACACGCTGATCTTTTCTCTATGGTTTTTGTGGAGGACAACGACCATCTGCGAGTTCCCGTGGCTCCTAGTTTCACTTCAACATCTCAGAATGGTTCTCTCAAGTATGTCACCGGAGTTTCTGTTGCGAATATTAGTGTCGATCATAATATACTCATTTTATCTGGTCTCAATACTCCCGGAGATACGTTTGAGATAGTTGTCCACAGTGATGGTTACCAATATCTGAGACTCTCAGATTCAGATAGATATCTTTCCTACGGAACATTTGATGGAAATTTGCCCTTTTTGACTATCTCGAATAATACCTCTCAGTTTCTTAAAATTGGTCTAAGAGGTTCTCGAGTATTTTGGGATCACGGTTTTCTACCTTACAGTTCCGGGACTCACGATTGGTTACAGATCCACCAAGAACTTAATTCGGGTCTAGGTGCTGGTCAGCTTGTCTGGGATGCTCAAGTCTCGACCTTAAGCTCAAGCTCTATTGCAACAACTAGGACCAGCAACAATGTTGAAGTATCCAAATCTACTTCAATCACTCCAACTTCCTTGGCTTCCAACCTACAGTTATTTAAGTCCAGGCCGAACAATACGAAAATTTTAAGAGGAAAGCTTCAGCTTGTCACATGTTCGGATTCCATTTGGGATTTCTCTGATTTCAATGGACTGAATCTCACTGTGTCTGACGATGGACATTTGATGTACAGTCTCATACACCAGGGTGACATATTTACCTATATTTCTGATGGTACTCCACATACAATTGACTTTTCTTTCTTGTCTAATTCGACGGAAAAGCCGTCATCTATGGTTGTGAGTTCTGTACGAGCAATGCTGTCGCCGCTTACCTTTGTTCCTCCTTCTAGATATTTGTCTCCTTACTCAGAGGTTCTGATTCCTAAAGGTGAAGGGAAATGGTTGCTGCCGCATCTGTATGTTTCTCTTCGAAGATATCATACGCTACTTGTTACTAGCCCTTCAAGACCTTTAGAAAAGTGGAACAGGTATGATAGTCATCAAATTATGCTCATTGAAGATAATACTGACGACCTTATTCCTTTTCCAGCTAAAATTTCCCCTGAAAACCGGTATGGTTATATTAATTATACCAGTTCTAGTGCTTCGATTCCTCTTGGTAGTCGTGAAGGTGACATTGTATCATCTGAGTTAGTGGGTTCTATTTCCTTATTTGAGCTTACCCTGTCTAGCGATGGTTACCAGAGGTTAAGACTTGCCCACACGAACAGCTATCTGCAACTAAGTGAAGGTATAGATAGTACGAACTCACGACTATCACTAGGTTCTGAAGAAGAAGCTGTGAAAGTGAATCTACTTGACTCCAAGTTGGTTTTCAGCAATTATATACAGGCCTTCTTCAAAGGTGATACTTTATACATAGATAGAACGCCCACTGTATATTTCTATTCCCCTGCTTCACTTATATGGATACCGCAGATTGTTTCTAGCTTACAGCAAGGCTCAACCTCGTACAGTACTAGTAGTTCTAGTGTGTCTGTCTTACCGCTGTCTACTTCACTGCCGGATATGTACAGATCTATATTTCCTGAATTGTCCACGGTAATCAGCGTGTCTGCCTATTCTGCATCAGCAGCGAGTCGAATATCTGTTAAACCCCCCTACACTACTGCTTCCCCGTTAGTGAGTATTCCAGATGAAACATCAGCTCATACCTCAGACGAAATATATCAACAGTTTTGGCACGGATCTCAGAATTCCTTGAATATATCTAGTACTGTGATACCTTTTTCTCCCGTTGTCCCCACTTCACTATTATCATCCAAATCACCAGTGAAGCATATGTTCGTGGCCGCACCTACGTCGAAAACCGACGATGAATCTATGAGAGTTTTTGCAGAACCCTCTAAAGCTTACGTTATTGGTCCCTCGACATCCTCTAGCCTGAATGTATCATCGACTCTAACAGATCATATGCCTTCTCGTGTCACTCGATTATGTGATAGTATTCTAGACTCCAAGGTATTGCTCTCAGTCTCTTCCACTTTGAGCAATCAGCAGATTAATCCGATTGGTGTGTGTTCCAATTTCACAGTAAGTGAATCTAGGAGTTTGAGATCAAGTTTTTCGACAATAACTTCTTCTGACTTTTTAGCCTCGCCTACTTCTCTGGACTTAAATGTTGCTCCAGTGGCTCTACAACTGAGCTCCATAGTAACTGAAACTAGTGACCTGGCCTTTAATAACTCTCAGACTATACAGTCTACTGACAGCAGAGTCTCGCTGTATCTTGCAGTTTCTAAAACTATGAGCATATCGGATTCTTCTGCCTCATCAACTAGTCCCAGTAATACGTTTTCTGATAGTTCTCCTCTACCTTCAATCGCTTCGACCCGTTCTTCGAACTTGCAGAGTTCTCAGATCATACATGTTGCTCCAATGCTCCTGCAGCTGAGCTCTATAGCTATTGAAAGTAGCAGTCCGGTTTTTAACTTCTCTCCAAAGACATATTCTACCGAATCTTCTGTCTCGCCTACTGCTCACATCTTGAAGATTGCACCATTAGTTATAGACTTGGATTCTACAGAAACTGGAACTAATGGCTCAGTTCTCAAGAATTCTCAGACTATAAAGTCTACTGATGGCAGAGTTTCGTTGAGTGTTGCAGATAATAGAACGGCTGTACACGCAGTTTTTAGGTTCAATTCAGCTCTACCGACACATATAAGCTCGTTGCTGTCTACTCCACTATCAGCTACTGACTTAGAGACTTCAGCTAGTGCTACTCCTAGGCCAGCATTGGGCTATACTAGTGGTTCTAAACCTTTAGATGGTAAAGGCGTGAGCTTATCTGCGTCAGCAATTTCACCAGCGACTGTTATAGTTAACTCACATACTGAAGCCTCTGCCCCATTAGCACATATTGAATCTGCTAAGTCATATCAGTCCTCTTCGGGCTCTATGATAGAAGTAAAATATACCAAAAACCCCTCTACATTTGACATGAAAACAAATGTTTATAATGATTCCGTCTCTTGTACTTCTGTCTGCAACACTGATGGTAGGAGGATAACTACAACTAATATGGAAGAAAATGTTCTAACTTGTTCTGGGTTGAGAATATGTCCAGAACATACTGTGTCTGTGGGTGAAGACATTGATTCGGTATATACAACCTCGGGGTCTTCTCCAACTAACACAGCTGCTTCTCAAAGTCTCGTTGTAAGTGGAACAACTAGATCCATTCCAGGGGTTTGTTTTTGCATCTTTGGTGTCTTTAGTGTTGCATTTGGTCTATTATAGCATATTGATGGGTGGGGAAACTTATTATTTTCTTAAGAACCTGGTGACCTAATATAGAACAGATGAATACTTATCTCATCTACTAGGAATGAAAGTTACCTACCATATGTAGAAATTTCTATCTAATCCATACTCTCTTCGCTTTTAGATGAATCCATCATCCCAGGAAATTATTTGAAGGATATTTAGAAATTTCGCTTCTATAATATGTACATATTCTACTTAAGCTTTTCGTTCATCATATAAACTTTTTAAACTGAAATACACATAGAGTGTCATTTGAAATAGCCGCATTAAGAAATGCATCCTCTGTAAATTGTTTAACTTTCCTGGCATGAATTAAGGTTCAAGACGGTGAATGGCTTATTAATCAGCTCGATTGTTATCGTGAGAAGTATAGGTACTGAGAAAAGACAAATTGGAGTAACTCTTTATATTGTTTTACTTTTCTTTTAGTCGTCCAGTTATAATACTATTTTGGCTGTCTCTCATGTGAGTATCGTGAGCGAGTCATGGTTTCAAGCATCATCCTCTTATCTCAATTCTAGTTAAGGTTTACTTCGTAATTGTTTCATATTACCATGTGTTGAGCATTCAGTTAGTACTTGGGTAATAATGGAAAGAAAGAAGCCGTAAAAAAGTACAATAGTCATTGAGATTTTATGTGATCAAATATATGCTGGCAAAAAGCGTTCAAATAGTCTATTTTCTTCTGGTAGAACAGGTACTTACATTGCTGCGGTCTCTATAAGTTTCAGTTTAAGATACATTGCCCTAACCCTGATGTGGGAGATATATAGTTACGGTGTGTATATTATTACTTCTGACCGTAGTTCTGAAATCTTCCTCAATGACTAAATTTGCCGGAAAATACACGAAAACTCTTTCTAACGGAAATGAAATTCCTTTAGTGGGTTTAGGTACCTACACATCAACAAAAGATTCGAATGAAATAGAAATTGCAGTTTCCGAAGCTTTGAAGCTGGGGTGCCGACTTATCGATGGGGCTTTCTATTATCTGACAGAAAGCCAAATTGGTAGAGGTTGGAAACGTTCTGGCGTCCCGAGAAATGAGATATTCATTACCACCAAAACTTGGGTAACTCGTATGACTCCGGAGCTCATCAGACAGTCTCTGGAAGTCAGTTTGAAGGACTTGCAGACTGATTATGTTGATTTACTTCTTCTTCATGCTGCGTTCTTCGTGAAACCGGGAGAGTTTGATGAAACAGGCCATGATGTAAATCCTTTACCCATGAACTCCGAGGGGAAGTTGGATGTCGTTCCCATCAGCATTGAGAGTATATGGAGAACTCTAGAATCACTTGTTCAAGAGGGTAAGGTTCGCAATATCGGACTTTCGAACTTCTACGAGTGGGATATTGAAAAGGTCCTTAAGGTTGCTCGTATCAAGCCTGTTATCAATCAGATCGAGCTTCACCCGTACTTGGTGAAGAAGGATCTTCAGGAATATTGCGAAAGCCGAGGAATCGCTATACAGTCCTACTCTCCTTTCGGAAACCTTAACCAGTCAAATTCTCCTGATGGACTTAAAGAGGAATTGCTTATCAAAGATCCTGTTTTGGTCGAACTCGCTGCTAAATATGGTGTTTCTGTTCCACAACTTATTGTGTCGTGGAATGTGGCTCGTGGAATTAGCACCGTACCCAAATCGGTCAACCCCGATCGCATAGCCCAGAACTTGCAAATCGTTGATCTGGAGGCTGCTGATGTTGAGAAGATTAATGGATTAGACAAAAACAAACGGTTCCTTGATCTTTCTGGACTTCTTGGATTTCCTCAATTCGAACCAAACGATGCTGGATGCTTGTACTGAGTACACAACGGTAAGAACTCTTTCGCAACATATATCTTATTGTTAACATAAAGAGAGAGTTGGTGGTGAGCTGTTACCGTCAGCAACACTGCAAAGTTTTAACTGCCTACCTAACTGGTTTTTGCTAGTTGATTATGATGTGCATAAATATATCTGTGTAATATTTTTGTATAGCATGTAAAATTGGGTACTTGTTGTCTAAAAGTCTGGTGGGATTCATATCATCATTGTTCCTGTTTCAGATTTACACATATCATACCTGGGAGTAAATTCAAAATTCAGGAAAATGTGAGAAATATTAAAACTAATCAACTAGTATAGACCAAATTTTGATTGCAAAATATGGGATCAGCATGAATGCTATATAAACACAAATTTAGGTACTACAAATTAATGCAAACTACTAATTAATTTTCAAGTCAAACATCTATTAGCTACGCATAGCAAGTACAGAATGCACTAGAAGATAAGAAAGACATCTTACTTCTTGGCGGCCTTCTGGGCAGACTTGGTGACTTTACCGGCACCCTTGTCAGACTTGTCGACGGACTTGATGACACCGACGGCAACGGTTTGACGCATATCACGGACGGCGAAACGTCCGAGAGGGGGGTACTCAGTGAAGGCCTCAACGCACATGGGCTTGGAAGGAACCATGCGGACGATAGCAGCATCACCAGACTTGATGGACTTCGGGTTGTCCTCAATCTTCTTACCGGAACGACGGTCGATCTTCTCGAGGAGCTCGTCGAACTTGCAAGCAATATGAGCGGTGTGGCAGTCAAGAACGGGTTGGTAACCAGCACGGATCTGACCAGGGTGAGTCATGACAATGACCTGAGCAGTGAAGCTGGAGCATCCAACAGGAGGATCGTTCTTAGAGTCACCAGCAACGTTACCACGACGGATATCCTTAACGGAAACGTTCTTGACGTTGAATCCGACGTTGTCACCGGGGAGACCCTCAGTGAGCTGTTCGTGGTGCATCTCGACGGACTTGACTTCAGTGGTCACACCGACGGGAGCGAAGGTAACAACCATACCGGGCTTGATAGAACCAGTCTCGACACGACCGACTGGCACTGTTCCAATACCACCGATCTTGTAGACATCCTGGAGAGGAAGACGGAGAGGCTTGTCAACGGGACGCACAGGAGGCTCAATAGCATCGATGGCCTCAAGGAGAGTCTTACCCTTGGTGACACCGGCTTTGGTCTCCTTGGTCCAGCCCTTGTACCAGCTGGCGTTGCTGGTGGGCTCGATCATGTTGTCACCGTTCCATCCGGAAATGGGGACGAAGGGGACGGACTTGGGGTTGTAACCAACCTTCTTGATGAAGTTGGAAGTCTCCTTCACAATTTCATTGTAACGTTCCTCAGACCAGTTGGCGGCATCCATCTTGTTGATGGCGACGATGAGCTGTCTGACACCCAAGGTGTAAGCAAGGAGGGCGTGTTCACGAGTCTGACCATTGGAAGAGATACCGGCCTCGAACTCACCAGTACCAGCGGCAATGATGAGAATAGCGCAGTCAGCCTGGGAAGTACCAGTGATCATGTTCTTGATGAAATCACGATGGCCGGGAGCATCAATAACAGTGACGTAGTACTTGGGGGTCTCGAACTTCCAGAGGGCAATATCGATGGTGATACCACGCTCACGCTCGGCTTTGAGCTTGTCAAGAACCCAGGCGTACTTGAAGGAACCCTTTCCGAGCTCGGCGGCTTCCTTCTCGAATTTCTCGATGGTACGCTTGTCAATACCACCGCACTTGTAGATCAAGTGACCAGTGGTGGTAGACTTGCCAGAATCGACGTGTCCAATGACAACGAGATTAACGTGAGATTTTTCTTTTCCCTGAAGTTAGTAATTCTGTCGCAGTAAAAAAAACGATCCTCCAAAAACTGATAGATGCACAGAAAAGATTCTTTCTTTATTTATTCCCAATTAATAAAAATTACTAAGTAAAATGCATTGCGCTGTCCAGAAATGTCTATGAAACACACAGCCAGACAAAGAATTAATACCAGCCCAGTCGGTGTGCTAAAATTTAAGGTTCAGCCAGTAAGAAAGTTTAATATCCCCTCAAAAGCAAGTAGGTGGTCAATTGAGAATATATATAGCAAAGAAGAATATAGAAGAAAAGATGAATCAAACTGAAATAAAAAAGAAAAAACTTTTAATTAAAAAATATATACAACATCAATTATTGATAGTAAGTGATTCATCGATCAGACCTCAGACTTTCTGGTGACGACGTAAGAAGAGGATAATAGCATTCGAATACAGGTAGGTGTCACAAGCCCTAAGAGGCGGCAAAAGAACCGGGACTAGAATCAAGAAAGAATCTTTTGGAAAATAGGATATAAAGAAAAGAATGTGCAAATAGTGCTAAGGGGAATGAGAAAGACAAGTAATACGTACCATTTTGTAAGCTAATTAAGTAAATACTCAGATCGAAATGCCAATGTGATTTCGGGTGTGAGTGGACAAGGAGAAAAGAAAAATTTTACCCAATATTTTATAGCTTAGGAGCTAGGCCGGGTAACTTAGGGCTCGATGCAGGTTGGGAGTTAGTAAACCAATAGGAATGGCCAATAGCCGTGACTTAGTTTTTTTTTTTTCCCAATGGATCCATTGCATTATTTAATTAATCCCAGACAGGGTAAAAACCTGGTTGGGCAAGGAAAAGGAGGGAGGGGGCCAGCAAGCAATAAAAAGCCTCTTTCAATTTTATTTAGAGGCGGGTAGACAAGAAGACACCCAGAGAGAGGAGGATTTGGGAAGAAGTAATTAATCTATAATTTACGTCACGTCACCTATTCCATTAGTGTGCGCGTTTAAACTGTTTATTTAACTGAGGAGCGTCCAGTCACATTTTAATTTTGAGCCTCAAAATTCCTCTGAGCTAGGAAATTCTGGTACTAAATTTAACCCTTCATTATAACTCGGTAGATCGTTCCTTGGTTTTGAACTGCTTCTTGTGCAACCACCATTTCATGGCTGAGTTTCTATCGGTTTTTGGGAACCATCCTGTAAGCCACCGAGTATCTCAAGCTATTGCAGATCACCCGGAAGTAGGTCCAGTATTTGAGGCGGTGGTAGAGTTTTTTAAACAGGAACCGGATCGAGATCGGAAAAAACCCCGGGTCGAGAGCACTCAACCCGATCTAGCTCTGGATAACTCTGATTCTGTTTCTTTCTTGGAGGTTTCGGTGCTTTTGCCTACACGTCGCAAAACTACTGTATCGGTTTCCTCGGCAGGTTTACAGATATCCAACTATAGTAACGACGCCCCACATCTGATCGTAGCTAAGTCCGATGTCACTATAGTAGTTTGCCTACCGGTTCCGGATAAAGCCACCAAATCATGGAACTATCTGGTCCAAACCCGCAACGGAGAGTCAATAATGTTCTCTGTACCTGATCAATTGGTGGATAAATCAAAGGTTGTGACCCATGGTGAAGTGCCGAGTCTCCAGGGATCTTTCCCCATCGTGTTAGACCAAGTGTTTGGACTTATGGGGATCACGATTCGCCGACCTTTGAATCAGGAGTTCGAGCCCAAACACCGGGGATTTGTGTCTGCACATGTTGGATCGAAAGAAGGTTATTTATTTTTTCTGGATGAATACCTGATCTTTGGTTTCCGGAAACCTGTCATGGTAATTCCCACAGATACTATTGAGGCTACATCATTTGTTTCTATTACTCGATTAACTTTTAATCTCATGATCACTATTAATGACGATCCCAATACAGAGAAGACCCGTGATGTGGAGTTTAGCATGATCGACCAATCGGGCTATGAGGCGATCGACGAATATATCCAAACTCGGGGGTTTAACGACGAAAGCATGGCTGCATCTCGACGAGCTAAGGAAAATCCTAAGGCTGAGATGCCCACTGGAGATCTGGCTTTGGCCTCAGAACAGTTAGAAATGAGCCAACCAGACACAATTCAGTTTACTGAACCAAGTATCATGGATGTAAAACCTCATAAACCTGCCGGTCAGGAGATTAATTCTGATGATTCTGATGATTCTGATGATAACTTTGAAGCTTCAGCGTCCGACGATGGCTCTGGAACTAGCTCGGAGTCAGAGGGACCAGAGTCGGACTCTGAACCAGAACCTGAGTCATCTGGCCCTGACGATTCTGGTACTGATTCTGAAACCGAGGAGCCTAGTAACCATTCTCCGACCATACCTCAAACAAGTAACACTCACAGTCCTGAACCTGTAATGATCCAGGGTTTTGGACTGTAAAATTTTTTCCCTTCATATTTCTCCTTTCATTAAATGTACAATACTTGTCCACAATACACCTAGTCCCTTGTTTGTATGTAGTTATAGCCATCGTGGATCGGTCAGGTGCGATAGATACCCGAAACTTCTTGAAACTCTAATTTCCTTCTCTTTCGACATTTGCTAAGTGTACTCTGCCTCGTTCATATCACCATGCATTTCTCCGGTTTATGGTCGGTATTATTAGTCGGCTATGCACTGGCTGAAACCGATAAGCTGGAATCTTGTACGGCAGTTAATCCAGTCAGTGGACAGTTTGTAGATCTTCGACCGCTAGCTAACCTCGACGGAAATCTTCATGTCCGGGGCCACGATTATGGCCATAATTTCTCTATAAGTGTTTGTAGAGTGGTTACAAACCCACCTGATCTTGAAGGAGGGTTGTCTTTGAGCACATCTGCTTTTTACATTGCAGAAGATGATCGTCCTATCAGCCTTGGACTCTATAGTACCAATCCGCACTTTCGAGGCCGCCGATTGGTTATGGAATACACCAACGGATCCCCTTGCCCCGGCACTGCTGAACAAACTCGTTCGACTTTGCTATCATTTACTTGCGATCGCAACATACTTGTTCCTGTGGCTGTGTCATACCTGGGCCAGTTCAATAACTGCAGCTACTTCTTTGATGTCCGCTCAGCCTTTGCATGTCCAGCTACCAACACCCAACAAACTCTTCACCCATTAATCATCTTTGCTGTGATTTTCTCAATAGCATTTACTGTATACTGCATTGCTGCAACTCTCTACCGAAGGACTGTCCTTCATGCTGTTGGCCTCAATCAAATCCCTCACCTGTCTGCCTTCCAATCATGTATTTCCCGGCCTTTGAGAATTTCCCGCAGATCTCGAAACCATCTTGCTCATCCGTACGATGCAGAAAATGCCTTGATAGATGATCTTGATTACGATGCAGCCTAACCGGTTGTGTTATTATCAGTTGATTATTATTGTACTAGTAATACAAACATACATGAGTGACGATATTCTTTTATACTCCTCCTCCATCTGAGGGCAATGTGAATTGCCCAAAAAATTCTCCGTCAGTGAAATCTTGGGTCTCAAAGAAATCCGGAAATATGTCGTTCGTGGGAATTCCCTGCCACCCGATTACTGGATCCGTCGGTATTTGGGCCTGAGCCTGGGCCTGAACTTGAGCTTGAGCCTCGTTGGAATTCTGCATGGATCCGGATAAGGAGGATGATTGTGTGGCTTGTGGCATGCCTGACATTATGTTATTGTCAATAGTTGCACCATTAGAAGATGGCCTCATGAAATTAAAGTCCTGTTGAATTCCTCTTGACTGTGTCCATTGTTCTCCGTTATCGAGCATTGTTGCTCCCCCGATAGACTGCGGTGTCTCTATAATAAAATTAGAAGGAAACGATGCCGAGTCTGTAGCTGTATTAGAAGCTGTATTATTGGTATTCTGATCCACAGAAGGGCTGTTAAATTTAATCAAATCAGTCACCCCAGTACCACTCCACATTTGGTCATATGACGGAGTTTCTTCCGTGCCAGTAGATCCATTATCAGGCCAGGGGGATACTACATCCGTAGAATCGCTGGTTTGGGCAGTAATGGGGGTATCTGAGAGAGGCGTGCTGTCTGTTGTGGGGAAAGTTCCCATAGCAAAATTTGTCCTACTATCAACAGGCCCTGGTTGATTCTGGGTCTGTGAGTAGTTTGTAGCATTGTTTTGGTTTTGGCTCTCACTTCCAGGGCTAAGACTATCATTCACCGATCTAAAAGCGTTCTCTCCAGCGGTATTAGCAATTGGTGCCTGCCAGTTATTCACCGGGTTAGACGGTTCAAAAATTTCCAGCTGAACATTGGCCATGCGTCGATCAAGCTTCTCAAATAACTTTTCAACGACCACATAATTGCGAGCCGCAGGTTCTGAAATTTCTCTGAACCGCCCAAGAATATTCTTGCCTAATTCTGCATCTCTTCGAACTAAAAACGAACTCGGGTGACCGAGATTCTCTGAAGAATAATACACCAGACATGTAACGGCGAAAAATATTGTGTAAATAGTAAACCAGTAATGTGCATTCAAGTATCCTTTATTGCATAAATATTCGGCAACATTCATAACAATACGAGCACAGTTCACACAATTCATAGCACACATATACTCCATTGGATTAGACCGGGCCCGGTTTGCTGCAGCGTAGTGTATGAAAGGCCGATAAAGGAAGAGACGAACATGACAATAAGACATGTACAAAAGACCCTGATTCATACCATTACGACAAGGATTTTCTGCATCAGGGCGAATATCAGGGGGTAAAGACTGTAACCAATCCCTCAGTTCCCGTTCCATGGTGGCAATCTGAGAATAACGTATGCGATACATACCAGATTGGTCCAAGGAAGTGGGTTTAGTGGGATATATAGTAAGGATGATATGGTTAAGGATATCAATGAGACGATTATGAACCAAGGAATAAGTGACTTGAGTGCTTGAAGATCGGGAATGGGGCAAAACACCATTAACTGTGATGTACTGATCATCAACATCCAGAGGTAACTCCTGTGTGATATCCCGATTATTAAGACCAGTAGGAAGACCGGTGACGGCACCAGAATAAAGATCAAGTTTTCTTACAGACCAGAAAAGTCGTTTTCTCACTTCGAGTTCGATGGGGGTGAAGCTATTATTTACTTTTCGGTGCAGGCCAATAGAAACAGCAGCTCTTAAAGCGATCCCAGAAAATGTATAGCATTCAGATAACCTAGAAGTGCTGAAAAGGTAGGTAAGAAGCATGAATAGAGCCAGAACTGCCTTCATTGTATGGAGGCCACGAGGACCTTTGAAATCCAATACTCTTTTAGCGGCAAGAAAGAAGGCATGAGCGTGTTCTTTTGTATAACGAATGGAGGTACCAGGAATATGTGGGGAAAAGAGCACACCTACAGACAACGTGGCTATAAGAACCGTGAGAAATTGTTGCTTGCGAGGGGTTAACTCTGCAGGATTGGTGGTATAAATATCATCGAGCTGTTGCATAAACGAGGGTTTATGAACAACCGACGTCAAAGCCATTGCCTCCCGTAAAGCACTTTCGACGAGGAATATACAATGAGTTCGAGGAGGAAGCATGGCATAAAGTTCAGTTAAGAAAGGAACAGATATCTGACGAATATCGCCAGGATTGACCGATACATTCATAGCAGTAGCCCAATCTTTAGAAGATTTATCCAGTATATTATCACCGAACTGACTGAGAATACCATGAAAAAATGCCCGTCCAGAAGACTGACCAAAAAAATCCACTCTGTCATATTCATCAATATCGAGTTTTGCTATGGAGTCGATCATCGAGTCGATTTGGGGTTCTTTCTCATCGGAGTAGTCAGTGAGAGATGCAGCAAGCGGTTTTTGAAGCATGGCAGCGCGCACTATAGGATCATTGGAGCTTTGGTAGATAGAGCTTATACGAGTATAATCTGGGTCAAGAGGGCTAGAGGCCGCAGAAGGTTCAACGGAGGTATCATCAGTGTCGAGGTCGGTCGAGCCTTCTAAACGGAGTCTGGCTGCACGAATCTGGTTGAGAATATGTTTTAAATTAAAGTCCGGAGCACCAGGATCTATACCTGGAACTAGAGCAGTCAACAGCATCTCACAAGTCTGGAGACGTTGTTCGATTTCGTGAAAAGAGCGGGGATCAGAAGTCCGATGGCGTAAGGACGGCTGGTCGTAGGTACAAGGGTACATAGAAGACTGACAATTTTTACAAGGAGAGTCCCCATCACATCTGATTTTCTTGCGACGACACTCGTCACATGCACGAGGGACCCTTCGACGCCGTTTATGTTCTTCTGTAGTGGCGAATTTTGATTCAGGCATTCTTCACCACACAACACAGAGAGAGAGATAGTGGGGAGCAAACAAAGTAGGTAATGAGGGGTGAGAGGAGGTAGGACGAACAGCAAACGAACGAAGTAATACCAGAAGAAACGGCAGGGATGTAGGCTAGAGAAATCGGAAGGAGTATCAGGATCCACTAAAAATTACGAAATGAGTTGTTAAGAGAAAGACAAGGTACAAAAGTTGAAGCGCTTTCATTAAAGTTGCAGATAAAGTTAGGCGCTCACGTGACCTCCTTCCACTGGTTATTTTACCTTTTTGCGGAGATGCATCGGGTGGAGAAGCTAGAGGCCAGATACTAAGCGGAGTTGGTGAGATGGGCGAGAAAGATATGAGGAACTTAGGACAATAATATCGTTACGCCATAAAATTAGATCAGACAAGTAGGCATAGTGAAGTAGTTTACACTTAAAGAGGTCCGTTTCGTAAAATAAAGTAATGTAGCCAATAAATAATGAGATGTGAGCCCCTAACCCTTAACAGATTGTCATTTGTCATATCCAAAGTATTTTGGGTACAACCGCGTCGTTGTTGTGGTTGATATCCAGGATTTCAGGACCCTAGCCAAGATAGCAAGTAGAAAAATAATCTTGTCGCTAGAATGTCACGTAGGAGAGAACCCAAGCCACAGCCGAAGACACCGTTGCGCCGGTCTGTGGCCCGAACTACTCGTCCCGGCCGGAACGAGCATCAGTTCATCGCGCGATCAATGGAAGAATTGGAGCCCAAAGTACGAGAATTATCGGATGCTATTGTTGATCTGGACTTGAATATGCAACATTTAGATGTACTCAATGAAAATGTGGTGCAGTTCAATGAAGGGTTGGCTAGTTTTATCTATGGCTTGCAGATGAATGCTTGGTGTGTAGAATTTCCTACAATTCCTTCTCCAGGCCAGACTGCAGCCCAGCCCCCTGTAGTAGAGCCGAAAATCGAAATTCACGAACAAATACCCGAGCAAACAGCCAGATCAGAGCCCAGAAGTGAATCTAAACAACCCCGACAGGGTCCTAGGACAGATCCGGGTAGGGGATCCGGGTTGGGTAAAGCGCGAACTACGGCGTTTGGTGCCCGACCGTCTCGGTCTACTGGTCCTAGTACGACCAGTAGCACTAATAGTGCTGGATATACAAAACCTCCTTTAGCGGGAACTAGTTCGCGACCTCCGGTTACTGGAAGACCTCCAGCAAGAGCTTCTAGACCTCCACCAGGATCAGCTCCTCGACCGTCAAGTTCTACACTCACCGGTGCCCGACCACCAGCCAAATTTCTTGGGCGATCTGGAGAACGACCTAGTGCTCGGCCCAGTGTTCGGCCCTCAATGGGGACAGCATCATCTCGTTTTGGGGCCCGACCTACTCGATTACCTGCCCCTTCGAGCCGTCCCTAGCCCAAAGGCAACAGAAAGACTACTCGAATCTAACAACACATATATTTATTATGTCTACAAATCCTTCATCTTCTCAAGCAACTCAGCATGAACCTCTTTGAGTTCGTCCATGTTGGTTTCGATCTGAGGCCAACCTACTACTAGACCTTCGGTTTCGACCGGCTTCGGGATGACATGGAAATGAACATGGTCTACCAGCTGATGGGCAATCCGTCCATTGTTCTGTAGAATGTTATACCCCACTCCATCAGGACCATCAATTGCCACTCCTAGAGCCAAGGCGATTTTCTTGGCCACCGGCAACAGCTCTGAAAGGTACTCATCGGGAATATTGTGGAGCTTGGCACCATGGTACTTAGGGATCACCAATGCGTGGCCTCGGGCCGTAGGACCAATATCTAAAAACGCATATGTTTTAGCTGTTTCGTACAGTTTGAATGAAGGAATTTCTCCTTTTATAATTCTACAAAACAAGCAAGTTGGTGATGATGTCATATTCCGCTTTTCAGTTGTCTTGGGCTAACAGTTCTTCTGGGAGAACGATTTGGAGATAGGAAAAGGATTCAGCTAGTAACCGCAGACTAGCCTAGAGATAATAAACCGGGGAGAGAGACTTTTAGCAAAAGATTTTGGGACAAAAAACCAAGAACTAGGAACTTAAAAACTCCGAACCCTCATTTCCCGAATAACTAAACTTGAAAACCTTACTTTTTGATTTGTCCCAATCTCCAACCGCTTACTTACTTTACTTGCATTTGCAGTCTCCGACTATTATTCATCAGTTGTTTCGGACACTTCTTACATAAATTTGCCACTCCCCTGTGATAGAATGGCACCTCTACCTTCTGATTCTGGGACTGATGATGGCGATTTCTCCAATGCTTCTTCTCATTCTTCAGACTCAGAATCAGACTATGATATCACTCAAGTCCCCGTTCCTCGTCTGAAGCTCAAGTTTAATGATCAGAAGTATACTAAAGGCGAGATCATCGCTATACCAGCAGACTTTAAGGGCGACTCGGTTTCTCATAGGTTTGGTAAACATGATTTCAGCTTTCTTTCTCTAAAGGCAGACCATGCCAGCCGTCCGCTGTGGATTAATCCTATCGATGGGCGCATCGTACTTGAATCGTTCAGCCCACTGGCAGACCAAGCACAAGATTTTCTTATTACTATTGCTGAGCCGGTATCTCGTCCTTCATATATTCACGAGTATCGCCTCACCCCGTATTCACTATACGCCGCAGTTTCTGTAGGTCTGGAAACCTCAGATATTATCTCAGTTCTTGATCGCATGTCCAAAGTTCCCATAACCCCGAGTTTGATAAATTTCATACACACCTATACCGCATCTGTTGGTAAAGTTAAGATGGTATTGAAACATAATCGCTACTTTATCGAATCTTCGTCCGCAGAGATTCTTCGCAATCTACTCCAAGATCCTACCATCGCCTCCCTCCGTGTGGCGTCGGATGTCCCCCTCCAGTCCTCCAAAGCCCCTTCAAAAGGCGATCTAGTTATTCCTGGTACTGTCAAACCGACTGCTGCTTCAGACTCTACTACTAATACCACATCTAATCCTAACTCAAATACAGAAAATTCCGCCGAACCTGCTAGTAACTTAGTGGGTGCCCCGAATGTCTCGGAGGTTCCAGACGAACCTGAAGCTGTACAGAATTTATACAAAACAGTGGTAGGCGATGATGCCGATGAGGACGACCAAGATACTGTCCATTCTTTTGAAATTCTTTCTGGCTCTGTGGAAATCGCTAAAAAACGCGGCCAAGAACTTGACTACCCATTGCTGGAAGAATACGATTTTCGAAATGATCAACGCAACCCTAATCTTGATATAGATTTGAAGCCCTCAACTCAAATCAGACCTTATCAAGAAAAGAGTCTAAGTAAAATGTTCGGTAACGGCCGCGCTCGATCCGGTATCATTGTTCTGCCTTGTGGTGCTGGTAAGACTCTGGTTGGGATCACTGCTGCATGTACAGTAAAGAAAAGCATTGTCGTACTTTGCACTTCTTCTGTGTCAGTCATGCAATGGCGGCAACAATTTCTACAATGGTGTACTATTCAGCCAGAGAATGTCGCTGTCTTCACTTCGGAACATAAAGAACGGTTTTCTGGGGATGCTGGATTGGTTGTGTCTACTTACTCTATGGTCGCTAATACTCGTAATCGCTCTTACGATTCTCAAAAGATGATGGATTTCTTAACTTCCCGAGAATGGGGATTTATTATTCTTGATGAAGTGCACGTCGTACCTGCTGCCATGTTCCGTCGAGTCGTTACTACAATCAAAGCCCACGCAAAATTGGGACTTACTGCTACACTGGTCCGTGAAGATGACAAGATTGATGATTTGAACTTTTTGATTGGCCCAAAGCTTTATGAGGCTAATTGGATGGATCTCTCTAAACAAGGCCACATTGCAAATGTGCAGTGTGCCGAAGTATGGTGCCCAATGACTAGCGAATTTTATCAAGAATATCTTAAGGAAACTTCACGCAAACGAATGCTGCTTTACATTATGAATCCCACAAAGTTTCAAGCCTGTCAGTTTTTAATTCATTATCACGAACAGCGAGGTGACAAGATCATCGTTTTCTCTGATAATGTCTGGGCTCTGAGGGCTTATGCTTTAAAACTGCGTAAACCGTTCATCTTTGGCGGAACTCCTCAACAGGAGCGCATGAAAATTTTAAAGAATTTTCAGTACAACGAAGAAGTCAATACCATTTTCTTGTCCAAAGTTGGCGATACATCGATAGATCTTCCAGAAGCAACCTGTCTTATTCAGATTTCATCTCATTACGGATCTCGACGACAAGAAGCTCAACGACTCGGAAGAATCTTGCGGGCCAAAAGACGCAATGATGAGGGATTTAATGCTTTTTTCTATTCCTTAGTCTCTAAGGACACACAGGAAATGTATTACTCAACTAAACGTCAAGCATTTTTAGTCGATCAGGGCTATGCTTTCAAAGTTATTACTCGTTTAGAGGGTATGGAGAATTTACCTGATTTAGCCTACAACACTGCTAAAGAAAGACGAGAATTGCTGCAAGAGGTATTGTTACAAAACGAAGATGCTAACTCGGTGGAGCGGGGAGATGATGCTGATGATACCGTCGGACGCGGTTCCAAGGCCTTTAGAATTAAGGCCAAAGGTGCGAGCAGAACTAGTGGTACACTTAGTAGCTTGGCAGGAGGAGATGATATGGCGTACACGGAATTTAACAAGAGCCGCAATAAAGAGATTAGTAGCAGCTCAAGTAAAAGCTCGACCTTCATTTCTCGAATGTACAAGAAGCGAAAGCGCTAGACTACATAAAACTAATTATTGATATGATAATCTGATGACGATTTTTTCTTCTATTGTAGACTGTATCATGTAAGAGATCTCACTATCCCTTGCAACAGCCAAATAAATAACTTTACAATTGAAAAGAAATACTATGGTAATTGAACAGTCCAGATTTTCACACATGCATCAGCCCCAACGGAGTATATTTCAGTATCGGATAAAAAGCCGGTACTGAAGGCGCCATCATAATGGGCACTGTTTATCTTGACAACTTTGCTGAAGGAAGTAGTGGTGTAAATGAAGATATTGCTATCAATGCCGGTAGCTACTACATGAGTACCGTTTTTATTCCAAGAGATATGAGTAACTCTGGCAGTGTGGTAAGACCACCTTGAAGAAACAAGAGAAGAATCAGTGATGCTATATAAAAGGATCTTGCCGGGATTGGTTCCAGCAGCTAATCTGGACCCATCTGGTGAGAATGCCAGGTAGGAAATAGGATAGGGACAAGCAGGAAGAGACAATTCCTCAGAAACTAATTTACCGTCAGTGAACTTGTAAAAAACAATGGATGATTGTAGACTAATAGCCACCAAATCATTCACGGCCGAAATGGCAGTAGGAGATTGGAGAGAAATAAGCTGTGTTTGAGATATTGAAGAAGAAGTGAACTTTAGCAGCACTAAATGAGAGTCAGTAATGACTGCTATGTGATCAGAGGATAATAGCGCCATTTGTTTAGGTTGAGCGCCGATACCAGCTTGAGACTTGTAAGCCTTATCTACTATCAAACGAAGAGTGTCATCCCAGGCAGAAGACAAAATTCCTGAAGGGGTCGCAACAATGGAGACAATAAGTCCAGTATGACCCTCGCCAGAAATATGTGCAGCCGTGCCGGTTGAAAGATCCCAGGATACTAACCTTCCCTCATAGGAACCGGAGACCAATTCGGATGAGGAAGCAACACAAGCGGCTGTAATCGATTTCTGATGACCGTAAACAGATTTAACCGGTTCATCCTGATCATAGGATAGGTAGTGGAGAGTTCCCGAGAGTGACAAAGTAATGACAACAGTGGAGGAAATATGGACCACCCCGACCTGATGGTCGGACTCAGGGACCGACCAGGAGCGGATAAGTCCTGATTCAGGATTCCACAATTTGACAGTTCCATCGGCTGAAGCAGTAACAAAGGTCTTCGAGTCTTCATTCCATGATAAAGCGAAGATAGACCCTGTATGCTCACCATCGCCCAAAGTGCGAAGAAACTCGCCTGTTAGAGGATCGTATAAAACGATTTTACGATCAGAACCAACAGAGACCAGATAAGCACCATTTGGAGAAAAGGCAACATCATTAACAAAGTTGGAATGGTTGCCCTTGACAGAAGTCGCAAACTTGAACGGTGGCCCGGTGTAGAACACTAGCGATTGGTCGTCAGCAACAGTTGCGGCGCGATAAGGTCTAACAGGGCGAATAGTCACAGCATTTACCACAGCAGTATGTCCAGCAATAGTTCCTACGGTGTTCCCCGAGTCCCAAGTAAAACAGTGCCCATATCGCTCCTTCCCATCGCCCACGGCGATAATTCGAGCGCTATCAGCATCCCAGGCCAAATCATTCACCCGCCCTGAAATGACCGGATATTCTCCTTTTAGCACTAAATCCTCCCCAACACAATCCCAGATTAGAACTTTTCCAGAGACGTCGGCGGAGGCCACATAGAACCCCGAAGGGGAAAACCGAGCGACGGAAGTCTGGGTGGTATGGCCGGTGTATTGAAGACAAAGTGCGGGATTAGAAACGTCTCGCAGAATAATTGATTTGTTTGAGGCGTAAGCAATTCTATTAGATTTTTTATCGTAGCTCAAATGCACAGGACGCATACGTTCTGCGGATGGCAAAGCAGCCCACGTGGATTTCAACATGGTACAGAGAGGTTTATATGAGAGATGAATTGAGCGGTAGTAAACTTGGGAATGTACAAACATCTTCCATTATTACGTCGGTAGTAAGCTAAAGTTCCAATTACGTGAAAAGCAAGCGATGCGAGAATCGATTCTAACACAGATAATTCCTCAGATCTAATAAGTTTGAAGATGTATATAAAGTGAATAATACCTGACGCGATGTAACTCAAATCTCCAAGAATTGATTTTAGGATAACTTACAAAACTAAATTAATCAAACTCGCTGTGATCTCAGTAATTTCCGAATTATGAGCATTACTTATTAATCATTCAATATTGTACAGCTAGATAATAAATACTATATTTCCAATAATTTACAACATTAGCCAAAAGTCAGTATCATATTAGCTTACAAATAACGAACCTGCTGATCAAATACAGAATCAAGTTAAATCAAATACCTTAATTTCTTTATATCTGTTGCATTTATAGTTAAATAAGGTTGTAATCTGCGGACAAAAAAGAGTCTAAATTCACTACGCTTACAACTTTTATTCAGTTTTTTTAGTATACTAACAATAAGATATTTATATATATAGTTGATTTTGAGACATTTTTTAAATTTTTGCTGTTTTGACTTACAAAGGACTAGCGATAGATAATTAAACCAGTTAAGTTCCATTACGTGTAGTAAGAGTTCCAATCAAACTTTAATTGAGACAAATAGGTGGTACAGAAGATCGACTGCACTCCATATTGTCACTCGAAAGATTGGAAGCGTAGAGATCTGACTACTATTCACAGGCAAATGTACAATAAATACGTACACTTGTATCTGTTCAGCACCAAAGTTTCTGTTTTAGCGCTTTGAGAAGAATAAAGCGACATATAGCCAGAGAACAAGCAGTTTAGATTTGCTTGAATAATAGACCATACTACATCGCTAAACAAATACCATAAGGTCAAAAGTAAAATTATTAAGAGCCAGCTAAGCAGAAGTTTTATGCAATCAATGCTCTGGATAGCTATCTCATTACATGCTGTACCCCGGATAGCCGATCGATCATGTGAACTCTAATTATACGGCACTAAAAAAGCTGGCCTTTCTCTATCACTGTGTTTCTCTCCATACCAACTATCAAATGTCTTCCTCAAAGGAGCGTGAGATGAGTGATGACGATCAGGAAAAAAGGCAAGAAGACGTTCCTGAACCCTCTAAACGGATCTCGAAACCATCTGCCACTCCTCAGTATGATTCTCATTCGCTCTTCTCTGTGCCTTCATTAACTGATTCGGCCATAACGGCTTCCACGAGCTCTACAACCACCAGATCTGTGGGCAGTCTGGCAGATTCAGCTTTAGGTATTGCATCTGATCGTCTAACCATGTACAAAACCCGCATGCGGCGGATCGGAGAACCGCTTAAAGCTGCTTTAGGCAAGAAGGAAACCCATGCTCGGCTCGAAACTCCACAGATCCAGCCACCCTGGCCGGCGCGGGTCTCCACAGACTCAAATTCTAGAGCTATACAATTTGCTACACCAGCATCTATTGTTGATTTTGAGCAGCAGCTCCATGTAGTGTTGCGGGATCTGGCTTTGGAAGCCCAAGCCGAATTTCATCGTTGCTTAAATGGGGTGCAGTCTCCTTTAGCTGCTGCCATGATCATCACATCCTATATTAAAGAAGCAATAGCCACTCCAGCAGTTCAGGTTCTGTACTTAAGTCCATTGTCAGGTGCTTTGACATTGCAGATGCTCCCTGAAGTATTGGGCCTGCTGAAAATAACCCTTCACCTCGCCGATAACATGCTCGAAAATTCTGCACCACAGCCTTCCGAATCACCATCTTTCAATATACCTGCACAAGTATCTGACGAAGCCGCGGCCCGACAGTCGTTGCTTTTTGCGATTTGCAACTTAGGCCTTAAACTCGGCTTGGTTCCTCCTGTTCGCAACTCTCTACCATACCCTACTAATTTCGTTGCCAACAATGCTAGTTCCTTAGTTCCAATGAATCTAATATTTGAAGAGGATGATACTGATGCAGACGAGGAAGTCCAATACTCCTCATGGCCTAAAGTGCTTAAAATTCTAGAAACTTTTAGTTCTCCTGAGCAGAGAAAGTCGCACGGGATCGATGATAAAGAAGGAGCATACATTGCTCCAGTCTGCCGTGGATTTTCTCCGAAATTTTCCGTTCCTACTATAGTATTTGGTCTGCCCCCTTCACAACTTTCCGGGGCTATGGGATTTCGACCTAAGGATCCTATTCCAGAACAATGTAAAGCGACCGTTAATAAGCTTGCCGCCTTGGTAGATGATGTTCATTTTATGTGTCGTCGTGACTATATCGTTGAAGGAGGAACTGGCCATAGAGATTCTCATTCTTCTGGACGGTCTGGCTCCAGTAACCCATCTGGGCTCTTTACAGCTCACAAAGTAGGCAGTGTTTTGAAGACTCCTTTCAGAGTACCACAGAATTCGCAAGCACCACCCATGTCTACTTCTATATCTTTAAGTTGCGCCGAAACTGTTAGTGGCACTTTAGGTGGATATATTCGTCCCTTGGTCGATGGCAATGATCCTAAAATGGCTGATCAGGCCAACACTGTTTATGCCATGACATGTTGTCATGTCTGCCTAAATAGATCTAAGAACGAAGATAGCCACCCTGAAGTTTCAGTTCCTAGTGCCGTGTTAATCAACATGTATCGCGAAACACTCTTTCGTGAGTCGCAGAGATATACTCAAGGCAGTCGTGAGCAACGAGTTTATCTGGAGGCAATAGCCGAGATGGACTCTTTGTTTCCTCCCCGAAAAGATGACCCTTCCAAACGCAACCTTCCAGCTCTGCCGTTTGGAAACTTTACTTGGGGATGTCGTAAATTAGATGAGAAAAAGTCCAAGTTGATGGATGTAGCTATCATCCAATGTCGAGCAACTGAACCAATTCTAAACACTCTTGGCGATGATATTAATTTTACAGAATTCAACCCAAGCCTCATGTTCGATAATATTATTGTGAACAGAGTTGCTTCTATGGATCCAGAGTCAGAAAATTATGTACCACCAGGGGCTGAAGTATTTAAGTATGGTGCTACCAGCAAGTACACTTCTGGTCGTCTTAATGGCCCAAAAATAGTCTTTTGGTCGAATGGAGATGTACGAAGCGGTGAGTTTGTGGTTGCTTCCTCACAGCCATTGTTTGCATCAGGAGGAGATTCTGGTGCCTGGATCTTACATAAAGATGTTAACCGTTCTGGACTGGCGGTTGTTGGTATGCTCCATGCATATGATGGTGAATTCAGAGAGTTTGGCTTATACACACCAATGCCGGATATCTTGGATCTGGTCCATGAAGTTACTGGTGTAGAATGGGGGGTAGTGGGTGCATGCTGAGCAGGCCTCAGATAGTTCAGTGATATGTTAATTTTTAATGTATATCAATACTTTTTTTTTGTATATACCTTATATAAGCCTATATATATATATATACAAGAGTAATTATCTTTACGTTTAGTGACTTTTAGCCCAGGACAGATAATGTGGTACATCATCTGCGATAGAGGAAGGTATTCCTAACCGTTGGATGAATTTAGGAAGCCAGCCTCCTGCATCTGAACATGTAGCCATCGTCCATTTGACTGAATCACCTTCTTTTACGATCCGTTCCAAAGAAATATAAGATCCACGAACATAGCCCTCCCCAGCTGGTTCTGTAGATGGCACCGAAATCACCAAATACTCATTATCAAACTCCAAAGTACTAACCCACACCGTCATCTCACGCTTAGCCATAGGAAACGGCAATCTGTAGGCTATAATCTCACTTTTCCAAGGGCCATGAGATTCAATTGTGCGGTAAGACAGGGCCAAAGGTACGTATTGCACCTCATTGGCAGTATGATTCTCAACTAAGCCGCGAAATATATCCCATGATTCAGTGTGAGTCGATTCTCGAGCAAACCAATGCTCACCATTGATAACTTTCTTATATACTTGGACATCTCCATATGCCTTAACGTACTTCCAGGACTTTAACTGGAGAGTATCTCGGCACCAAGAAGCCAATTGTTCAGGATCTGGTAGTTCTGATGCAGAATAATTTTTAAATTCCATTGCGATATATAATATCAATTTTACAAAGCGGATCTATTCGAGTAGCGATGATAGAGGGATTAGAGTTATTGAATATAAAAAAGAAAGGTCCTACCCGGATTCGAACCGGGGTTAGTGGAATCAGAATCCACTGTGATAACCGACTACACTATAGAACCGTAATACGACTAACATCGTAACTAGAGATATTTAAGGGTCATGGTTTCTCCTTTCATAAATGTATCTGTGCCATCTTTATGTGCACAGTGATTTGATTCTTTTCCTTAACCAATGATTACAGTCCTGTATTTTGGTATATTAAAAGAATTCACCAACAAAGCTGAAGAACAAATTCAAGGTCCAATACTTGTGAAGGATCTTTATAATCAATTATGTACTCGATATGATATTGAATCTTTGTTACAAGCTTGCCAATTAGCTGTAGATTTGGAACAATGGCCAATAAATCAAAATATGGATAGAACTATTTGTGATGGGAAGGAAGTGGCATTTATACCTCCTGTCTCCGGTGGATAATACTACTCTGTATACTCGTTTGTAAATAGTTGTAAACTCGCGCCATTACAGTGAGAAGGAGACTAATCTTTCTCCTGTGCGGGCAAGAACAAGTTATGAAGTCCACTAGGACCGACAGAAATTGAGAAAATCATGTTTTCTGGTCCGGTAGTATTCCTTCTTACATTTAGTAGTTTGGTTTTGAAAGGCTTTGTCTGGCTGTTATTGGAAAATCCTATAAGTCTGTCTCTTATGGAAGAGTGACGCTACTAAGCTACATAATAGAAAACCCAGAATTATTACATATTAACAGTAGTAGTAACATTGTTTAGTTGATGTTGCTGATCATTTCAGTGAACCTTTCCAGTTTCTCCAAAATTATCTTTTCCCATTTCATGGTTTGCTCTTTATCTTGCGCCTCGATAGCTTCTACCAAACCTGGGAACTGAGCACCAGTATAGCCAGTCCAATATCCAGGAGCAAATATAACATGCTTGAACCAGCCACGGCCATTATCCAGACCATTATCATACAAGAGACTGCGCTCTAGTGCTTTTAGCTTTCGGTTCACAGAAGAAATTCGGAAATATAAGATCAATTTATGATGGGCTTGGAACCAAGGGCGATCTTGCACCAATTGCTGTCGCAGCTCATTGGCGATTCCATCAAATTTCTCAGCTTGGCGTTGGAGTGCGTAGGCAGCTTTCTCCAAAGAGACAAATAGCGATGAAACAGATTCTTCA
Organism: Tortispora starmeri; assembly: GCA_030574535.1. Taxonomy (NCBI): domain Eukaryota; kingdom Fungi; phylum Ascomycota; class Trigonopsidomycetes; order Trigonopsidales; family Trigonopsidaceae; genus Tortispora; species Tortispora starmeri. Next base: position 872 of record JAJMFD010000009.1, on the reverse strand, counting down.
TGATTTCGATGACCCCGACCATTAGCAAAAGTGTTGTCATCAGCATTTCGTCGGACTGAGATATCACTAGATTCCCATTTATGCTTCATATCTTTTCCATATTGACGCCACAATTTCCTTTGCTGGCCACCATAGTTCTTCCAGTATTGGCGTTGGTCATCAACATCATAAGCTGTATCAGCATCCTCATGCTCTGTCTGTTTATAATCATCATGCTTCTCCCATTTTCTTCGCATTTCCTCCCCATAATTTTTCCAGAATCGGCGCTGCTCGCGATTGTAACGTTTCCAACCCTCACGATCACTAAGCGACGTTGGTTCTTGAGGCAGTCCGGAAACATCTGGAATCTCACTACCGAATTGCTTCCACTTTCGACGTTGTTCTTCACCAAAATGCTTCCAGTAACGACGCTGTTCACGTCCATAACGCTCCCAGCCTTCACGATCGTCAGGAGAATCAGGTTGCTTGGGTAGCTCAGACAGATCAGGCTCATCATTCTCATCATGGTAATGTTTCCACTTACGGCGCTGTTCACGACCATAGTTCTTCCAGTAACGACGTTGTTCACGACCATAACGTTCCCAGCCTTCGCGATCATCAGGAGAATCAGGTTGTTTAGGAAGTTCAGACAAGTCAGGTTCATCATCCTCATTGTCTCCATTGACATGTCTCCATTTTCGGCGCTGCTCACGACCATAGTGCTTCCAGTAACGACGTTGTTCACGACCATAACGTTCCCAGCCTTCGCGATCATCAGGAGAATCAGGTTGTTTAGGAAGTTCAGACAAGTCAGGTTCATCATCCTCATTGTCTCCATTGACATGTCTCCATTTTCGGCGCTGCTCACGACCATAGTGCTTCCAGTAACGACG